>CAJVPY010001445.1:0-19433 GCA_910591965.1 Dentiscutata erythropus | reverse complement strand
TAAATAAATATTTTTAAGTTAGGCCCTCATTCATAATTATTTTCAAATTTGGGCCCCGATATGTAATTTCCCCTAAAATTAAACTTATTTAGTTCAATAGCCTGGCCTAGTTTAATAACAACCTTAATTACAAACTAACTAATTACAGTAAAATAATATTAAAAATATATAAAACTGTATTAAACATAATTAAATAAATCTCTATAAATAAATATAATATTTAAATTAAAATAAGTACAGTGATTAATAATTATTTGAATGATATATAGTAAGCATTAAATAAGAAAAAAAAATATAATTTAAAAATAAAAATACTTAACAATTTGTCACTTCTTGCAAAATTTTATTTTTTTAAAAAACTTTAGTTTTAAAATAAATTTATTGGTTTGTGTTTTTATTACCAGTTACATTTTCTAAACAACTCCTCTTTAAGATGGTATACCTCGTACAGACATACAATTGAATTATGAAAATACGTGAGATACTCGTGTCAGATAAGTACGGTAATATTAAATCGGTTGACTTTTAACTTTGTTAAAAGCTATTTTTATGAATGAAGTTTTATAAAGTCTCAAATATTATTTTCTAAAGTAATCACATGTGATCAGTTTTAATTTGTTCATAACAAGATGAACAAAATTTCGAGCTCTTCTCATGTGCTTCCAACACAGAATTAGAAAAAGTCATCACGCAAGGCAATTTACAATGTTTTAATCCAAAAACATGACCCAACTCGTGAATGCACTCTTTGGCAACAAATTCTTGATTATTTCCCAATCTGAAGGTCGAAACAATAGCACCAATTTTATATTTAGCCAGACCAAACACGAAATTTAAATTACCATCGTAACAATCCGCAGGTGTTAAAAGCAATGTTAATGGTAAAGCGGGTGGGGTGACACCTGCAATTTCCAGATCGGTAACATTAGATTGTCGATTTGCTGTTTCGTCATTTGTTGCATCTTCAATGATCTTAGTAATGAGAGAATTTGCATCGTATTGTTTACGGTTTTTATTCCAACAAGAAACTGCCAGTTCAATAAGTCCTATATTTTTGAATTCAATTTTAACTATGATATTTTCAAAGGCTTCTGTAATACGTTGTTTTAAGCCTTGAGTTAAGTCGCTAGTAATTCCATGATCCAAGATAATGAGAAGACGATAAACCAGCATTTTTTTTTAAAAAAAAATAACGTTAAGGAAATTTTATATATCAAATATATATATAAAATTACAACAATAATTATTGACGTAATTAATGACATAATAATGATCAAATACGTAGTCATCAAATTATGCATAATGATATTGAATAAACTATATATAACAGATAACGATAATCGTATATCGATAGATATTCGTTATATACTAGGGTTGAGCTAGACCAGTTAATATTCAAGCTTGACCTGACCAATTTGACCAGTCTAGTCAAAGGTCAAATAGTATTTATATATATAAATATACATATTAATTTTTATATAACAAATAACCTATTTGACCAATTTGACCAGAGACTCTTTGACAATTTTGGTTGACTAACAGATTTAACCAACTCTAATAATTATATAATAATTATATACGTATTATTTATTGTATATATATTTTTATTTAATTCTACAATTTAATACCTGCCCGCGGTACACGTAATACGTCATATTCCTCATTTAGCTAGCGTACTATATATAACCTAATATGCAAATGATTATTACTTTTTTGATTTATACATAACTACTAGAAAAAGCTATAGTAACTTTTAGTATAAAAAATTGCTAAACCTATTTCATCATACCCACTACTCTAATTAATAAATATAATAATTATATCCGTCTAAGACAAAATTCCTACATTGCCCATTAAATTTCATCATCGTTTTTACAACTACGTATTAATGATAAAATTAGTTATAAGTTGCCATTTGTAAAATTAGTTGGCTAAAACTGCTTCAACCTTTTCTTTGATAAAGTTAATTTAACGAATTGTGTCATTATAAAAAAAAAAACACTGAAAAAAAAAACAATTATCTCGGAATTAATTGGTTCACATAAGAATTCGCATTTGACAGAGCCTGGTTATTAAACTGGTAACTTTGAACCGGTTATTTTGTCTACGACCTAGTAATTAATTTGCAAATATACGGTTATTTATTTTATTTTATGGGTTATTAACTTACGAGAATAATGAGGCATACCTGTGAAATACCGGGTGCGTTCAATAAACTTCCAATTACGGGTAGTTTCCGAAGGAAGCTGATGACGACAGGGAAGAAATCACTGCAGTAAATTTTAGAATATGAAAATTAATAAAATTTTCAACTAATTTTAAGGAAAAAAAAAATGTACACACCCAAATAGATTTAGGAAACCAAATAGTTCGATCACCATTCCCAACACTGGCCATTTGATAAATACTAAAAGTACTCCTCCAAAAAAACATATGGTTCCCCGGATTTTATTCCTTCGTGCAAAAAATATTAGTGTTTTATTGAAACCAATAATCAAAGTTATTCCTGATATAAATAGTATCTGTGCATAGAGAATTTTAACATTAAAATATTTAAATAAGCTTTATATACTTCAATCGTTGGGGTATGATAAAATATAGCTTACATTGCCTATAGCCAGTAAACCTCCGTCAAATAAAAGTAAAACACCAAGTAGCATAAAAAAGGATCCAAACGCCGTTAACCCGACACCAATCTCTAAATTGCGAACAAATCATTTTTAAAATAGAGAAAATATAAACTAGTTCTTTCTTTCGGCATTAACTTCGAACCTACTTTGTGTGTCTGAAAGCCACATTATTGGTTTTTTATTATGGTAATAAAATGGATGGTTTAAAGTGTGTAATTTTATAATAAATGAATGTAATGAAACCAGAACATTAAATTTAACCTTAGTCGCTTATATAACGATAAAAAAGAATTGCTAAAAACGTGTTTAAATAAAATTGGTAAGCATATCGGTGTAACATCTAATCTGTCCGGATGTTTACTTGTATTATTAAGCTACTATTAAGCTGCACGTTATATTTTTATATTTAAACTTCTTTTCATTAATTTTGTAACTCTCTAAAAACTTTATCTATCTTTATTATATGTTAAATTCATTCTTGACCTTCGAAACTTGTGCAGACTATATATTACTCAGCTGCTCTAACATGTTTTCACTAGCTTCTAAGCTTTATGAAACTGTGATTGGCAGTTCCGGAGAACAACTTTCTACCGAAAATGAAACTAAAGACCCTCAGTCTGTACAAGTCTCGTTGGTAAAAGAAACTACAATTGAAACTACCGATTTTGCTGTACCGGCTATCCCCGTACCTAAAATGAAAATCACTGAAGACACCGGTACGCGTTTATTTCTTTATGCCGCTTGTGATTTGCTAACTTACTTTCAACCTTGCATGTTAGACACGTTAGACATTCCGCCAGCTTTTCCCTCTATTGATAGCCCTCAACGCACAAAACCTTCTCAATCAAAGCTTACTCCTCTCGAAAAAGCCAACAAACTACGAAAAAAAGTAAATTTAGAACCCGGCCACTCTGCCTTAGATTGGGCAAGACTGAAAAATAGTCTGGGGGTAATCTATACTATTTATAACAATCGTGCTATTACCGTTACAGTATTAATACCGGTAATGGTAATGCTGATCCTTGTTTTTTATAGGGTGTTTCAGAAATAAGAAGATATACCCTCGATGAGCTCAAACTTCATAAGACAAAGAATGATGCTTGGACTGCAATTAACGGAAAAATATATAATATCACTCCATATCTAAAATTTCATCCTGGAGGTATGTAAATCGTATTATTTTTCTAAATGGTATCATAAGACTAAAAAACGTAAATTAATAGGTGAAAAAGAATTAATGCGTGCTGCTGGTAAAGATGGAACAAAACTATTTAGTAAGCTATTGTATATGAATATATATATATATTTTATTATCTTTGACATTGCTAAATAATTTTTTATTTTATTTATAAATCAGTGGATATACATTCATGGGTTAATTATGATTTAATGCTAGATAAATGCTTCGTAGGATTTTTGGTTGGTATAAAAACTACGTTGACTTGAAGTCATAGTAGTTTGAATTATTTAATATCCTTCTTTCTTTTGTAAAATCTTTTTAAAATTTTATAAATAAAGTTATGTAAAAAGATTATTTAAATTTGATTTAATTAAAAAAGATACATATAATTCTTCAAGTTTTATATATTTGATACTAAAAAGATATATATAAATTTTATTTTTATTAATAGAAATTTATCCAATATTTACCCGTTAAAGTGACTTGTTTGGATGTGCTATTTAGAATTGATTTAATCTGACAAATATAAATTATACTCTCTGGTAACAACTCATGATTGACTTTTATTGGGATTTTTTCAATAAAAAATAAAATAAATAAAATAAAAAATAAAATAAAAAATATAAAAATAAAAATAAAATAAAATAAAAATAAATAAATAAAATAATATAAAAAAATATAAAAAAAAATTAAAAATTTCTGCCAAAGATAAAAAACAAATTTCAACAATAATTTTATTTTCACTTTCAAAAAAAAGCCAATAAAAAATAAAAAATTAAAAATAAAGAAAATAAAAAATAAAGGTTAGAGTTAAAATTAGAATTTAAAGTTAAAAAGTTAAAGTTTAAAAAAATAAAAAATAAAAATTAGTATTAGAGTTAAAGTTTATATTTAACAAAAAATAAAAAATAAAACTACTATAATCTAGAAAATTACAAAATAATTGAATAACAAATAAAAAAATGTATTTAGCTTTAAATTTAATGAGCCCCAGATTGGCTCAATTTAGTATTATATACCTGTTATATAATTTATATATATTTTATTTAAAAATAATCATAAATATGATATAATAACTAGACAATTAGTTAAAATGAGCGAAGCGGAGGCGATATAGCTGATAAAATAATTAAAAACTACCAGTTTTAAAATAATCTAAAAAAATAATATTATATTAAGTTTATTATTTAATAATGTTAAATAAGATACTACTCAAACCATCGTTCTGATTTGTCGAAATCGACGATCCTTTAACTGTTAATAATAACATTATCTACTGTATATTTTAGAAAGTTTCCGGGTCCAGTCAAAACCTTTCTTTCTTATATCAAAAGCTTATTATTGTAAAATTTTTAATTGGGACTTGCAAAATCTTTCTAATGTCGAAGTCGAAGGTTTCTTATACCGAGAGTTACATGTATATATTTTTGAGCGAAGATATCTCAGTATTCGATAAGAATTTTTATTTTAATTCTATGAATTCATAGAATTACATAACGCTTTTATTCAACATAACCTGTCTACTCATTAATATCACAGTTTTCTTAATTTGAAATGAAAATAACGAAGTTAGCAATTTTCAGCCTTGATTTAGCAAATTGATTTGTTTTTTGAGTTTGACACTATTGACCAAAAAACGGGACATACTATATATTTGGGGTTTGATTATTTTGATTATTATCTCAAATGAAGTATAAATCCCGATTTCCAAACCCAAACTATGTAGTAATCTCACAATTCAAAAAAAAAAGAAGGGCTTAATCGTAACCCTAAAGATTACATTTTCCCCTGTTCTTTCAAGTCTTGCACCTCTTTCTCGCTCAAAGTCCAGAAATCATTCTTTTTTTGTGCATACCATTCTCTTATCTTTCAGTAAGTTAAAAAATACTTATAAAAACGGTCCGTTAATAAATTCAAATGTCAATGTACATTTTCTAAATACTTACAGAAGTAAAGCAATGTTCTTTTACACCGAAATCTGCGTATAGTACAGCATATGCTGCAACAGCTAAATAGTTAAAAAAAATTTCCCGTTTGATATCAATTCTTGTTTTTCATAACTTATTAAAATAGGTTTTTCTTATTATCTACCTCCATAAGAGAATAGCCTAAGTACTTTAAAAAATTTAGCTTTAGGAGAATGTGTTCGTTCATGTTCTATTTGAGCAAATTTTTTTGTTACTCTTCGATGATATTTTTCATAAAGTCGTGGATCAACAGGTTGAGACGATCTAGGGGACGGCTCGAACATAATGTATAAGTAAGATTAGCATAATAGATTGTTCTATTTATTGTTATCGAACAGGGGATTTCAATTTAAAAAAAAAAACGCCCAATCAAAAATAGAAACGTTTTTGTTTAAAAAGCTCATATAAAAGGGGCGTAAATTGATGCACATTAAAATTGCGTGAATTTTGAATTTTTTTTTATTTCAGATACTGCGAAGTATAGTAAAAAAACATGGATAATAAACTTTCTTGTGCCAAATATGAATTTACAATGAAAGCTAGTGATGTCGATAGCACATATCATACTCCCATATTTTCGACAAAAGGCGAAAATCAATTATGGAACTTGCGTATTGGGCCTGTATGTATCTATATTATATTTTAAAATGGTTGCTACAGATATGTATTAAACACTAAATTTTTGATAATATTATATCAGCTTCTTATTTAAGCTTTCCTTAATATAGTATACTTATTACAAGTGTTTTGCTTCGTATGTTTTTTTTTTGGGGCAACAAAACAACAGTCCGCTAAAAAGCAAGCAGAATATCTCGAAGTCTTCTTACAAGCTGTACCTTCTGTCACTGAACTCATTACCGAAGGTCCATGGATTTCACGTCAGGGTCTCTCTTGCGAAATCTACATAATTGATGAGATGGCATGCACGACAGTGGTCTCCAAAAAATTTAAAGAAAGTCCTTTCGAAAAATTTTCACGGAAGTCGTCCGGGTGTGGTAAGTTACATTCAGTACTTCAATGTCACTACTTTATGATAAACAAATTTGCCCATATATAGTTCTAATATATTACTATTATTATTTAGGTTGGCCGTGCTTTGTTAAGAAATCTTCACTTCCAGAAAACTTCATACTTGGTATTTGTTTTTCGATGACTACAGCTCCTCGTGTCCAATCTTCTCAGTCCGTAGATAATACATTTCAATATACTCTACCTGACCTTGCTACCGCTTGGGGTACTATGCTAGATAATCCTAATACTGCTGATGTGGTTTTCAACGTGCAGGGAACCAAAATATATGCTCATAAAGATATTCTTCGTGCACGGAGTGCATATTTCCGTGGCATGTTCAACAGTGGTTGTGCTGAAAGTGTTGCAAAACCTACTGAATCAAATAAACCATCTAAACGTGAAAATAAATCAACTCATGTTTCGATGCAAAGCTCGTCTTATCGAAGAGAAAATGCTTTAAAGATCCTCAGCCTTCAATACAAGCCACCTGAACCTACAGTCCCTCTAGCAGATGAAACTACTTCATCCGGCAGTGATATGGAAATAGTAACCTTGGAAAGCTTATCTACTGAAATTAAGGCTGATGAAGGAAAAGATCAAAGCACATCAGATGTCATTAAGACTAATGTCATTAAGACTAATGATATTAACCAGGTTTCGGCTGTTGATGCGTTAAACAAGCACTATGAACAGCGTTTGGCAGAATTGCAAACGAAGCTTTCTGATGCCCAACAAGCACAATCATTGATTATTAATAAAATACAAAATTTGCAGACAAATTTTGATGATTTTCGCGATTCCGTCAAGCGTAGGGAAGAAGAAATCACTACCAAAGAAAAAGAAGTTGATTCTCTTAAAAAATCAATTCAGATACTCGTATCAGAATTTTGTGGAGTAGATAATATTAAATTTTCTACAAATATTTCTTTTGATGATAAACGTTCATCAACAAAACCATTACCACCATCGCAATCGGTATCACAACCACCACAACGACAATATCATGTTATCGAAGTCACAGATTTCGAACCAGTAACATACCGTCGATTTCTTCATTTCTTATACACTAATCGAATCCCTTCTGAGATTGCACTTCCAGCATGTCTTGCGCTTTTTAAATTATCGGACAAATATCAACTCATTACTGTTCGTCGTGCAATGCTTCTACGCATCGAAACATTGCTTACAGTAGATAATGTGGCAACTATACTTTTTCAACAAGCTTATTTGTACAGTGATTTCAAGCAAATTTGCATGGAATATCTATTGAAGCATTATGAAGAAGTTACAAAGACGAAAAGTTTTGAACTTATCCTTACTTGGTCAGGCGAGTACCCAGCATTTCCTGAAGTAATGATGGAAATAATGAGATCCATTCCAAATAGAGATTGTTTAACGCCTACAGTTGCATCTAATAATAATACCGATGCAGTTGTCAATAACTGAAAATATATATAATTTACTATAAAGATTAATCTTAAGATATCCTTTATATTATCTATTTTAGTTTAGGCTTGAGGGATTAGAGTATTTTAGATATCCATATTTAGGAACTTTATTTATAATTATTATCGCTATTCATGGGCTATTTATTATTTTTAACATGTTTGTATTGCAAGATAATTTGTCTCAAATATGTATGATTTAAAATAGGTATTTACGCTGGAGATTATCGTAAAAATCTTTACAATTATTAAAGACAAATTTAATTAAATATTTATGAAAAGTATTAAAACATGGGTTCTTGATATAATGCTTCCTTATTTTGTCACATCGATTTTGGTTCTTCTACGTATCCTGAGTACATAATGTTTGTTTTTGAACATCTTCACTACTATGTGCACAACATAACCAATTAAAGCTAGAACGAGTAGTCGTCATTGCTATATTGACCAGCTCCTGTTTTGTGCAATTCTTATTGACAATGCGTTTAGCAAGAACTCATTGTTCTTATGTGATTCAGTATAAATCTGCTTGTGAATTGGAGTTATGATCTTCTACCCAGATAATTACAGTAAGATCAATTGTTTAGGACCATTTTTAGCTGTATAAAGATAATAATTAGAGTTGGGAACCTAAACCCTAAACTATAGGTTTAGGTCAGAAGTCCAAACCTTAATTTAGCCAACCTAAACCGGTAGTTTAAAGTTTAGGCTCCCAACTCTAAAGCTTAATTCCGTAATTAGACATTTAAACAAAGATTCTGGCTTAGTGGTGTGAGCGCAATGCTGTAATTTGTCGTAATTATAATGAACTATGGCATTTTTTGCCATAATTATTATAACTACGACAAATTACAGTATTGCGTCCACACCACTATTCTGACTATTGACATCCATCCCAAAAATCGTGAAGAAAAACTAGTTTTCACTTTCTTAAGAAAATAATAACATTTAATATAAAACGAAATGCAATCTAATCCCGACTAATAAACTTGACTAAATTCAAATCCTATTGTAAAAAAAAAAAAAAAACAGAATTCAAGCTTAGCTGGCGTTTGAATTGAACATTATATGGTTATGGTACTTGTCATGTTATTCGCAGTAAAACCATAGCAGTGTCGTAATGTAAGGTTGAAACGCCACATACTGTAAAAAAGTCGTGCTTGAATTGTAACTTAAGACGCTGGAATTGCATTGACTGAAATTAACTCTTGAATTCGGTCTTATATGCATTTACTGGTAATCTTAAGCAGAAGCAGGTGTGACTTCAGACGCGCCTGAGTCAAACTTCATTAACTACAGGTTAAAATTAGGGTAATTTTGGTTAGATATAATTAATTTTGTCTATTTTGTATATTATTGCTGGAAGTTTGGTACCCCGGGTATAAATCAAAAATTGGCTTTACAGGGTACATTGCACGGGGGGTCTACATGCGGTTTTTTTTACTTTATGGAGCATTGCAGTCAAAACTTGGTGCTCCAATAACTGACACCGATGTGCCTCTCTACAATGCTCTCTGAACTTACTTGATGTGATCCATAATAAAGAGTGAAAGAGAAGAAGTCAAACTTATTAGAGTGCACAAATCGTATGTTAAGTGTCCTGTACGTAATTCACAATACTCTAATACTTTGATAAATTAGAGGGCCTCCTCTAATATCAATCTTGTTTTTTTGTAAAGAGAAAATAATCTGGCTTTTGCAATTAACAAAATACGAGGCATTCAAAGTGAAGGAACGTATATAACAAATATTATTGTATTGTATATTTACTTTGAGCTATAGTTAAGTACAACCAAACATTAAGCCAGATGTTATAGCTATGACAAAATATAGAGGTAAGATTCTTGAACTTGTTTATGTTGAATCATTACGGGTTAACTAAATCAAAGAAGAATAATTCTGTAAAAATTATAAAGAGAAACTTTGAATGGTATAAGCTTTGTAGGTGTTGCATGTAGGAATAAGTAATCAACTTGGTATTATTGAAATACAAGTAGGCAATGAAAAATTGTATTTAAATATCTTAGTAAAATATAGTGTTGTAAATGGCTAACTACTACAACTACTATATATATATTTTTGGAAACTTTTAAAACTATAGTAATAATTACTACATGTAATAAATAAATGGCACAGCAGCTATGGGCATGCTATAGGTATTAGTATTATATATAGACATATGAGAGTGAGTCAGTAGAAACGTACTATATTTTTTCTAAATAAATTTTTTTGAAACTTTAAACAAGAATAATTCAACAATAACTTAATTAAATTTAATAAAAATTTTTTTAAACCAATTCAAAAAACTTGTAAAATTTATTTAAAAAAATTTTTACTAAATTTGGTTAAGTTTTTGCTAGCTTATTTTGTTTGAAGATTCAAAAAAATTTCATTAAAAAAAACATGGTGCATTTCTACTGACTTACCCCTATATAGTGTTTGTAGTCGATCCTTATTTATCAACTTGACTAAGTTAATATTTAAAATTCAGCTTAGCTAGCTAAATCAGAGTCGATAAATATTTTTATCTTCGGAGTTTATCGGTGATTTATTAAATTTTTGGCATGACCTTGTTTGTACTTTATGTTTATTGATTTTCTTTTCGGAATTTCTTGGCTCTTACTCTTAGTACTATATACTAAGAGAGGTAATGTATCAAATCTGATTATTACTTTAATATAATCTAATATAAAATCGACTAAGTCGATTTTTTGGAAAATCGGCTAACTAAGCCGGTTAAGTCAATAAAATCGACTATATAAAATTGACTACAAACACTACCCCTATATGTCTAAGCAAAATTATTAGATATAGACAGTTTATAAACAATATTTAATATTTATATTTATAATTTAAATATAAATATATTTATATTTTTTATATATTTATAAATATAAATATTCATGTTCATGTAATTTTGCCTTTTTTTATTTTATGAACTACTATACTATGTGATAGTTATACAAAGTACTATATCAAGATAGTGTGTCGCTCTATTCTAAAAAGACTTTCCAAGCTAAAAGCCCAATATAACAGCTGTTAGTTTCTCTTAGAATTCAAAACTAACTTTGAATTTTGCAATGACAAAGGTTGCTCTCAAAATCACTAACAAGCCATTGTATACCACATTAGGATCTCTTTTTTTTTCAAATTTTTTCTTCTTCTCAAGAGGTATAAAACAAAAAAAAAAGAGTAATTTTATTTTTATTTTTATTTTTTTTCAGTATTAAGGTGATTTCTTTGTCAATGGTGATTTATTATTATTAAGTATTATTTTAGTATACAATGAGAGTATATATAGCTATACATGTACTTTTGTTGTCTAATTTAAGTAGTCTGTCTAAAGCAGTAGTGCTATACTAAGACATCAGGAAATTTTTAAATAGGAGGAATATCGATTACCAGCTGCAGAGACGATTGTCATCGATTAGAAAAATCAATAATAATCAATATTGGTAGCTAATTGATTAAAAAACAATCGATTTTAGTATAATTTTGATATTAATCAATTTCAATCAAAGCAATTTTAATCAATTTTAACTAGCAGCTTTGTTGTCAATCGATTCTAATCATTATCGCTTGTAATTGGCAGGTGTGCTACTTACCGATTGACATTTCTTTCTGTCAATCGATTGCTAACTAATTAAAATTTTCCTAATGAAGTTCTACACTATCTGCCATATCTGCACCCCACTATATGAGGTATCTATTTAAATCCTCTGATCATATCCTTACTTCCACTATGTAGAACTTAAGACCCAGATGTAACCTCACCATGTGTACTAGAGTGTCATGGATCTATACAATACTACTAGATTAAAAGCCAAACTTAGGACAGGACCATATATTCTGATTTATCCTCAAGGTAAATCTGCCAGAGTAGTATATTCCCATATATATATTCACCTAGACTTCAGTAACTTATAGCATGCCTTAATTTATGTACTTGGGGTCAAGGCTAACCATTAAACCTCTACTATTATCTACTTCTACTCTTTTATAGTTCACAAACCTCTGTACTACATTCTATTACTTTTTACACTTTACTCTTTTTGGTATTATTGTTTTTCTAATTCAGTTGGCCCGAAAGAATCGATTTGCTCAGACCAAGTTTCTCAGACTCGAGTCTGAAGATCTCTCGATCCTTGGTCCACAATTTCGTAACATATGACCTTTACCTCCAGATAGCCTAGTAGCCTGGTTGGTAAATCCCTCTTGTCTGTAAAATCTTTGTCATACAACTTCTTCAATTTTTGGGATTTAGTCGGATCTGTTCTGTAGTATCAGATAGCACCTGGTTAGAACAATCTGCTACTTCCTTAATCGGGATTTGCCAAGCTGGTTTTGGCTCTTTCAGACTACTATGTGTAGGTCTTTAACTCATCGTAATCTAGAATATCTTATTATGGGTTTGCACTGCCTATACCAGTTTGTATTCTTTTATATAATGACACAAATGCATTCATGTCTTCTAGTACCAACTTGGGGCATTGGTGTGCTCTAGTTTACAGATATAAAACCTAGCCCAATTTAGAATAAGCCGTTACTATGATACAAGTAAATTATTTAAAACATTGACAGTGGGATTTGAATTTAGCACTTATAGCCAACAAACTTGAAGGTGTGACAACTCAACTACTTCGCTACGTTACCACACCCTAAGAGAGTAATTTTATAAAAAGATTTTATAAAAGTAAACAAACAAAAAAGAAAAAAAAAATACAGATTTTACAAAAAAAAAAAACAAAAAAAAATTAAAACCCTAATGACACTGCAGTCAGAGAATATACCAAATTAGAGCAAATTAGAAAATCTAGTTCTAGAATGATCTGCATAGATTTGATTGGCTTTTGTATGACTTCTTGCCAGCAGTTTTAGGAAATTTTTTACACGTTTTATTTATTGCTTAAAACTCCTAAATAAAAGCATTAATAGATAGTAGAAAACATGTAGTTTAAATAATCCACAATAATTCACTCTAGTTAACTCTTATTAAAAAAGTAAATAAACCATTAAAAAAGTAAATAAGATTTAGAATTTTCTAGTTTGCATAATAATAAAATTTTTTTCTATTCAGTTGATTTGATTAGTTAGTGATCATTCTTGGATTGACATAAAGAAACTTCTAGAACCATTAGATCAGCGTTCTATTACTATAAATAGTGTGATCAGCTCTGTACATTTATGGTATATTCCCTGACTGAACTATAAAGAGCTGCCAGAATGATAATTTCTCATCCTAACAATAATTATAAGGAGCTGTTAAAATGAAAAGAAGGAAACACCCAGTGTGCAACATAAAAAAATTATTTTGTAATATCAGATCACTTCCACTAATACAAGTTATGATTATAACCCAACACCTGTTTTATTATAATAAAAATGATGTTGGATTAACATGTACTAATGAGGTGATCTGGTATTGTATATGCTGTGTACCAGGTAAAGAATTAGTCATGTAATATCAATGTTTTCTCCTGTTGTTAGAATAGTAATACAAACTTTCTCATTCTAACATTGACCATAAAGAGACATTGGATTGAATTTATAATATGAACTTTCTTAACACTAATTGTAAAAAGCTGTTAGAATAATTCTATAATACAACTTTCTATCCTAACATTAAATAATTAAGTTCCAATCTTCAAGTGCATAACCAGAAAATTATCAGATATTTGGATCTGAGTTTATTCAGTTATCCATTTACTATTTATATTCAGATAATTATCTAAATATTTTTCGGATTATCCAGATAATTATCTGAATATCTTTCAGGTTATTCGAATAATTATTCAAATACTTTTTGGATTATCTGAATAATTATCTAAATATCTTTCAGGTTATCCAAATAATTATCCAAACTATCTAAATAATTATCTGAACTATCCAGATTTGAGTTATTCAGATGATTCAAATATAGATGATAGATTTACCCACATTGGAACTATAAAGAGCTGTTAAAATAATTTTAGAATACAAACTTTCTTATTCTAACACTAACTGTAACAAGCTATTAGATGATATTTTATTTTATTCATACTGAATTTAGCATAATGATTGTTTTCATGTTATAACGATGATTGGTTAAAACTCACATAACTACTGTCTTCTTTCATTGACAGTAGGTTATCAGATAGAAAAGACTGCTAAGCAGTGATACATTAGCAATTGAGCTTATAATGCAAATACTAATATATACAAATTTAGCAGAGAATATATAACAATAACATGCAGATATATACCAGAAGGGCAGCACAACAGCAGCCTCTTCAAGAGGCAAATCAATTTCTCACCCTGCCCCTCTCTCAGTAAAATCCTGCCATTTTGTGACAGCTTAAACATCTCTTTATAGCAAGCCTGCATTATGCAGGTAAAAAACTACTAGCTAAGATTATATGACATCAAAGCTTCTGTCTAACAGCCATTCTGTATTTATATAAGTGGGAAACCACCAGCTAATTTCAATTATACATCAAATGCACTGATGTAAATATATATCTCTTTCAATTATATATCAAATATACTGATATATGATGTAACTCTCTAATAAGTTTGAATATCCTGCTATTAGCACTAGAATGAATCATAATTATACACAAATTTATAGTATCAAATGCATTAATTCTGTACTCTGCTTCGTTTTTCTGTTCTTGGTTTTGCACAATAATATCGTGCAGCTATCTAGTTTTTTCATATGACACACTAGTACACCATATAAATTAAATCTCTTACATTAGATCTTTTACAAATTGAATTTATTGTAAACCTGTCAATTAAAAACAAACCAGTTAATTCAGTATTTATAGCATTTAGCAAATAATGCAAATACTTTTAGTAAATCTTAAAACTCAGTCTTATCCATATTGTCACTTTATTATCTTAAAATAAAATCAAAAATTTTCTTGAGATTTACCTGTTTTAAAACTTGTTATATTTATCAATAAAATAGATATGATATATTGGAAATTGATACATGATAAAAATAGCAATACATTGTAACCAGGAATAATAGGCAAGCCAATAACTCAATAAATAGTCTAAAGATCCAATAGTGTTTAATTAAGTTATTATATAATAGAAAATTTACTATATAATTTAAACCAATCTGATTGGTTAATTTTAGATATCATTATCTTGCTAATAAAAAAAATTAGTTTAAAACCAATAGACATTAGACTTATTAGATCGATAGAACTCCAATAGACTATTAGACAATTAGATAATAATTTTTTTTTTCACATTTCTAGTTGTAACTATTGAATATAATTATTAATTTGTGTCAGAGATCCACTAATAATAGTTAACAAAAATATGAATTTGAAGATATGAATATATGTGTGTTAGATAAGTAATATTTATATTCAATATAGATATTATTACTAAATTTAATTTATTTCTTTTATTATGATTAGATTGTTATTAGTTAAAGGTCTTTGAAAATGATATTTAATATACAAGAGAATCAAACTTTTATAACTGTAAGATAAGTAAACTACAAATACAATTATGCAAAATACTAACTAATACTAATACTACACTATTATCATTATAATACAAGATATTAAAGGTATTATTTACTAATTCTAAGTGTAATATGACTTATCTTCCAAAATGTACCAGGAAGGCATCCTTTAAATACCTTTTTTACTACTATGATAATTAGATACTTTTCCATAATAGTATTAACTCTTGCCATTAGACCTTGATAGTTAGTTCCAATTCTAAGAGTTAGTAATAAACAGGCTTACTAATTTCATAATACAAGAAAATCAAAATAAATAAAACAAACCAAAATAAAATAAAATAAAATAAATAAAATAAAATAAAAATAAAATAAAATAAAATAAAATAAAATATAGAAAATTTAATATATTTTTATATTGCAAACTTGTTACACTAAATATTTAATAGATTTCCAGTTATATATAATTTTTTGATGGCTTTACACAGGGTAATAATTTAAAATAATAAATATTTTGTATCAATTATAAATTCTGTCATTTGTTAATTAACATGATTTAGTAACAGGAGAAAATGTTGACTGATCCTTCACTCGATATGCAATAAATAAAAAAATTATTTTACAATACCAGATAATTCAGCTAGTACATGTTATGATTATAATCTAACACCACTTTTATTATAAAAAATGGCATGAGTCATAATAATAACATGTACTGGCAGAATGATCTGGTATTGTAAAATAATTTTTTATATGTTGCATACTAGTGAAGGTCGTGTAATATCAATATTTACTTCTAGGTTGATTTAATTAATGAAATTCATATTTGTAAAAAAAACCTCTTAAAATATTACTATTATATTTACAAAGCTATAACTTTCTTAAACTAATTTCTTTTTGTTCATAAAATAAGTATATAGTAAAACTTTCATATCATATTTATATTGGTAAAATAAGATTCAAGTAAAATCTTTTAATATTATCTTTATACTACCTTTACATTCAACAAATTTTCTTTATACTACCTTTACATTCAACAAATTTTCTTTATACTACCTTTATATTTAACAAATTTTCCAATTTTTCTATCAAAATTTTTATTATTTAAGTATCATATTTGTTTTTATAAGCAAAAAATTTTTAATATAATCTTTAAAGTTGTTCTATTGGTATAAAAAAAGTATTAAACAAATTGATCTTAGTGTAATGTAAGATTATTATACAGAGTATTCAGCCAATCATCATCGCAGAAGCAATATCAGAAAATACTAATAAATACTTGTTGTAAAAACAGAGTCCTTAGCTTCGCTCCGGACAATGAATTATTATTTTGTTAAATAGCTATTATAAAATATTTTTTCTTTACAATACATATTCATTTAGTAGTTTCAATAAATTCTTTTTTTTCATAATTAAACTAGACACTTGAGTTGATTAGGGAGCAAAATGAGTACATGCATTGTATTGTATTAGTATAATATTATTTTCATCTTTATAACAAAATAGTAAGAGATTTGCATAAGTATAAGAATTGGTATTACTAGTTCATTGATAATAGAGGCGGGTTAGTGCCCTGTTTAGAAGATTTTGGCATCATTTCACAGGTTCTTTTTGATGTTCGTGAGGTAGTAGCAGTGAATCAATATCCTCTACAATTAAGTCAATAACTGACCAATTATTTGAATAGCTTGAGGAAGTATTTCTTGCATATTCTGGACTAAACCAACATTGATAAACATGTAATCAATATCTGTAATCTCAATAATAGTAAATTTTGAGGTTATATAGCAGATAAAACCAGGTATGATAAATTATCTGGTTATCTTAATGCTGTTATTAGCACGTAGATAGATGAATCAAGATGAATTGGTGGGGTAAAATAGTCTTAGTTTCATGTAGACATTCTTTGAGCTTGTAATTGAGTTATATTGACAACACATAGCATCAAAGTATTTAGGATCATCTAATTCTTTTAGATCGCAAGCTATTTGAATTGGGATTATGCAGTGAAGAGTGCTAAGTGAGATTTAATCAGCTTCTAATACTTGTTCAGAATCACTAGCTGCAATGATACAAATAGAAGAAACATTAATATACTGTTCAAAATTTTCTACAATAAACTTACTCATAAATATTACAATATTCCCAACTGAAAATTCTGCATAAGGATGATTATATAGATAAAAATATTTCCAATGAATAGTTTTAATCTCATTTTCTTCAGTCTAATACTTTGCAATACCTTGAGTTAGAGAAGAGAAGTTATCTTTTGTGACTACAATAATGATGAATAAAGTATGCAAAAATATATTTAATTGTTTTTTTTTTTTACTTAAAAGAGATCTTTTTGGTTGGCAAGAGTTTATTAAGCAAAGTTAGACATTATACATTGCGACGAGAATACATCAAGCCACACATGCATCTTTTGGGACCTAATATAAGTAGTCTACCCAAAAGTTCTACACTATCTGCCATACCTATAACCCAACTAGAGGTTTACCCATTTAAACCCTTTGATCTAAATATATGGGGTCTTTGCTTTGAAAATAGTGATCTGAGGTCTCTAAACCAAAAATTGAGATTTTTGCTAAATTCTAATCTATGAAACACAAAGCTTATTTTATAAAAATTTTATAACTGATTAACTTAATATTAAAATAAGCTATGAGAGTCCAGAAATTTGACAAAAAACTTCTTTTAATATCTAAAAATAGAATGGAAATGATCAACTATAGTGGTTACTATCAATTTTGTGTGGGCATTATTACACAATTTAATTTTTATTCAATAATAAAAAATTATATGAAGATCATATCTAAAATTAGTGAAAATTCAGGTTTGAGTTGTTTGGATTACACAATCTTTATTTACTGTTTACTCAAAAAAAATTACTAGTCTCGTAACTTGATTTTTAAAGCAAAAACCCCATATTTGGCCTAATTATCTAACACAAGTATAACTCACTATTCAAATATTGGTTTTGTGACACTACTATATGTTTCCAGCCAACTTAGAACACTTTACTATTCTCGAAGATAAGCCCAACAGAGCAGTACATGTTCAACACATGTATTCACCTGCATATTCTATAATATCTTTCTAGTTAGTATCTATTGTACTGCTAACACCAAGTTCATATCTCAAGCTGCCCTTTAAAGCACTGCTGTAATCTGATCTGTATCTCAAGCTACAACCTTCCTAATTAGTTTTCTATTATATACTCATTTCTCTTAATCAGTTCACAACAACCCCAGTACTCACACTTGGAACCGTCTTTTTATTCGGATTCTCTATTGGTCCCCTCTTACTTCTAGCCGGCAACCCAGACAGATCAGTCTGCTTAGGCTTTAGGTGCCTAAAGGATGTCTCTTCTTGGTTCATACTTTTGGAGCATATGCCCTTTTTCTCTAGTGCGTCAGCCTAGTGGTTTAGCTAGTGTATCACCCCACTTAAGAACCTGATTGCTCGGTTCTTCGATCTCGAGCCCCAGTTCAAATTCAGCCCTCTTGTAATACTATTAAAGATCACTGTTATATCCAAAATCAGAACTTTCCAAATGGGATTTGGTTATGCCAGTTCCTTGGATTTATTGTGCCAAAGCTCCCATTACTATATGGTGTGACCGAAGTTACAGATTTAGTTCTAGATCCAACTGATAAGCATAGCCATCAACTGAACACAGCTCTATTTTTCAAATATTGTCATCTATAGAATTTGAACTCTAGATATGCTACTTGG
>CAJVPY010001444.1:0-19435 GCA_910591965.1 Dentiscutata erythropus | reverse complement strand
TAAAAAAGTAAATCAGAGCTAAAAAAGTGCAAAAACGCAGGCAAATTTGCCTGCGTTGGTCTACATATTAAGGGATATATTCTCTTGTAGAAGAAATATTAAGTTAATGAATTGTTGAATTATGTCAAGATGGAATTGTAGTAATATTGTTTGCTATAAAACTTAAAATAAAGAACTTTCTTAGAACTAGATTTCAGTATGTATATTTTAATACTGTAGAAACTTTTAAAGCCTCAAATAGCTAGTGTCAAAGATTTATGAACTGATATGATTTTGTACTTTGGCATTGCACAAAACTTGGGCAAAAACTTCTCATAACTTATTCGAACAATTAGATAATTTTTATGATTTTATTCAATGATATATCTTCTATTACAAACATGAACAAAACTCCCATCTATTTTGACATGGTCGGCAATCTTACTGTGGATCATTGTTTAGCTAAAACTGTTCAAATAAGAACTACAGGCAATGAAAAAAACTGGTTCATATATGTTTTTGCAATTTTAGCTAATGGAGTTAAACTCCCCCTATAGTAATTTTTAAAGGTAAAAGACTTTCTAAAAATCCTTTTTCTCTTGGTATCATTGTTAAAATGCAAAAAAATAGGTAAATAAATGAGACTATAATGAATGAATAGTTAGATTAAATTTGAAAAAAAAGATTTTCAACATATAAACAAAAATGTAGCTTGTTAGTAATTGAGGGACATCTTACAGATTCTGTTAAAACCAAATATAATGAAATGAATATAGTTTAAAGTATAATTCTCGGAGAACTTACTTCATTAGTTCAACTACTTAATCAAAGCCATCAAGCACCATCTAATTTTGCTATTTTTCTCGTATACAGTTCTTAAATAGTTTGCTAATATATATGTTTTACAAAAGGCAGGAATTTAAAAAAATCTTTATATAATTTTATGTGTCAATAAATTGTTGAGGCATGAGATGAAATTCCAGCTGATATAGTTATTAATTTATTCAAAAAATGTAGTATTCCTAATGGTATCAAGAAAGAGTCTAAGGAACAAATAGTAATTTCAGTAAAAAATGAAAAAAACCTTCTAATTCTAATTGTTTATATTGAAATTTTGGAAAACATGTCTAAGTATTAGTTAGTAGCCTCTTTTTTTTTTGCAAATAGTATAATTATTGTTTAAGCAGTTTTATTATCAGCACTAATTTATTAGAAATTCTATAATAATTTTTTTTTTTTTAGTGATATATTATAAAATACTATCAAAATGGAATTGGAGCTAAAAAATACCTTCAAATTTTATTTGAAATCTACTAATCTAGGTCATGTTGATAAAATATGATATGTTGAATATTGTTATCGAAATAGTAATATAACTACGTAGAGTTGATTATAGCTTGCTTAAATATTAATTAAAATTTTTATTTTGATCTATCATATATATCAATTTATTGTATTTTGATTTATTATATGTATCAATTTATTGTGCATTGATTAAAATTTTTATTTTGATATCATATTAATTTATTGCACAATTTATACTTTAAATTTATATACTGTACAATTACAAAATAGCAGCCTTAAAGTATATAGGCTAGAGTTGGGTACCAAAACCCGAAACCTCCAAATTAGAATATTAATAACTAATAGATTTACTATAAAATAACTAAAATATTTCTAAAATGCAATCTAATTATTATATACTTTATGGCTTAAAGTTTAAAATTAAAATTCTAACTTTTTCATATAGTATAGAGTTTTGGAAAAGGTTTTGGAATTTTATATATAGTTTTGGATTTCATTACTTAACTCTAATATAGGCTAACCTAAACTCAACAACTAATAAATATATAATTAGCTAGTACTGAGAGAAGCAAAGTAAAAGCCTTTCAAACCTTTTCAAATTTTAAAATATTCATATCCCAGTTAGTGATTGGCGTCGTAATCATGTGATGCTAATTGTCACATGATACAATATATAAAAATAAACAATTAGATTGTTGATTTTTATATATTTTACCACGTGACAATTAGCATCACATGATTATGACACCAATCACTAATCCCAGTTAATAATTTTTAATATTACAGTATGAAATTAAACAGCTAATTAAATCTAAAAAATTTCTAATTTGTACTAATAACGCATCTAACTTATCTTCTCATATTAAATATAGAAATTTATTAAAATAGCATATCATAACTTAGAAAATATTGATTATCAATATTTTAATTAAATCTATATTTACATATTAGTAGTCAAAATTTTTAAAATTGTAATTTTTAAATTAGGTTCAATTTTGGATAGCCGTTTTGATTTTAGTTAAAAAATGCTTCATTAATTAAACTTGAATACTAAATTAGAGAAGTAACTATCTTCTATTTTCAAATGTTTATTATTAATCAAACTATGCACAATAATTACTTTTTAGATATATAATACTTGAATTTGATATTGATATTAATTGTATTAATAATAAGTCTAATGCTAATGCTAAACTATTAATAAATTAAAAAAACAAATCTAAAAAATACTTAGTTGCAAAATAGATATTATTGAATAGATTCGGATAGCTAAAAATTGTACATATATAGTCTGTAAGTTACTTTGTAACAAGTTATATATAATAAATTTAACACAGAAACTTTTGTCACAAACCTTTAAATACATATATAAGATGTTGCCAAGAGAAAATTTGTCATTAGGCTTTCATTTGTATTTTGTAATATAATTAAAAACATGATAACTTGGTGGCCGTTTTTTAGTTTTTATTTTAATAGTAACCAACCAATTAAATTTAAAGATCACCATATTATTTTTAACCAGATCATAGGTAATTTTGGCTAGGGTGCTTATTTTGAAGATTAATGATTATCACAAGAGGTAATTATTTTCAAGAAGTGTTTATTTTTAGCAATTTATAGTAAATCTCATTTTTTTATATATAGCATTACTTCTAAACCACTTTTTGTATTATTTTCAAATTGGTGTTCTAGAAATAAGTACTTTTGTTACTTCTAGTTTGGTGTCCTTAGATGTTCTACTTGTTTTTCTAATTCATATCTCAAGCTACATACTACTGCTATCTGAAGATCTATATCTCAAGCCACATGCTGCTGTCATTAAAAATTTTATTTTTATATTTTTAGATATTTATGTTGTATATTATTATTTTTAGGCTATCATTTTGTTTATAGTACTACTATTACTTATGATATTACAGAAGTCTAGATTTTTAGAACAGGAGTTAAGTCATTTATTTAATTACTGCTACAATTTAGTAATACAGGACTTTGTACTTCTGTTATATTTCATTTTATAACTTTCATGCTGGTTGTATAACTATTACCTACTAGCTGAATTTTTTGTTTATCACCAAGATGCTTGTCAAATATTCGAGATTTTCCTTAATTGGTTTTCTTTATTTTATTAAGCCAAAGGTGTTCTATATTTGGTAAAGCCATTTTCTTATCATAGCCTTTTACTATTTTCACTGCTTCTTTTACCACTTCTAGATATATCTTATTTAACTATCCTTCCAATTAAGATTCCAATGCCACTTTAGAGTTGTTAGTACTATTTTACCAATTACAGATTTATATATATAGCCTTTTGTAGTATTACTTTCTGTGACCTATATTATATGCAGTACACATTTTCTTCAAAACTTGGAACTTTTTTCAAGAATTCTTTATCAACTAAATATATACTTTATATAGTCTTATTGCTACAAAGCCTCATATCTGAAAAGCTCTTTTAAATTACAAAGATAATTAATTAAATTAATTAACCCTAGCTAGATTCAAACCATCAACCTTATCTGTAAAGAGTTAAGCATCTAAACTACTAGGCTACAGAACCCCAACCTCGACTATATAATATACTAATAAATTTTAAATTTAAATTTGTTATATAGTATTTATTAAATTGTTAAAGCTTGCTAATATACAAAACTTTAATTTTTAAATTATATATTTAATAAATTTATAAAATAGTTTAGATTTAACTAAAGATAAAATTCACTAGTCTAAGATAATCTAAAAATTTTATAATTTGGATGTTTTATAAAATAGTGTTGGCAAATAATATTATATAATTTATATAACTTATATGAATTGTCATATTACAATATTATATAATATGTTATATAATAATAATAATTTTATATCATATGGCATATGATTTATATGTTTCTATATATAATATATAAACATATTATATGACAATATGATATTGTTATTTGCCAACACTGCTATAGAATAGATAAACAATATGCTTCGCTAATAATTAGTAATCATTAATAGATACTTAGCGGAGTGCGGAGTTTGCAAAGTTTGCCCACCTATTTTATAAACCATTTTGCAGTTTTAAGATAAAGAGGATTATATAAATTAGATATTAGGTCCCGATCTTAGGTTTTCAAGGTCCTAACCATTTTTATGTAGAGTACCCAATCCTGTTTTTTAGTACGTTTTTGAGATATAACACCCTGGTGAATTTCACCTCCTGTGAGCGTTAAAATACACCTAATTTTATATTCGATTGACCGATTCCGGTCTTTGTTAAAACTTGATCAGGCCCAACCCGTGAAAAACAGTAAAAATTTTCGAAAATTATTGTTTAGTATAATTAAATAATTTATCTGCTAACTAGCATTTTATAAACAGACAAAGAGTCAAGCTAATATAAACAAAATGAAAGAATCAACATATACGGTAGATATTGTTAATTGTCAGTAAACAAGTTATGCGGATGACTAAAAGGAGAATATTCAGCATAGGTACGTACGTACGTAGAAAAAAAAAACGTGCATCAAAGTTTTATTAAATTTTGAGTATTTTTTTTTTAAAGTTATATATATATACATATATACATATATATATATATATATATACAGTATATATATAAACAAATAATGCAATCGCAAAGTAATTGGTGCATGATAAAAATTAAGAGAAAGTTAACACAGACTTTTCGACTAACGCAGCATTTAACGTTATCATATGATACAATCGGAAATAATAAACTTATTGAAGTGTAAGGTTCGTAGAAAACTAATACATCAATAATGATTTCAAGAACCTATAAGAACTTGATTTATAAATAAAGTTTTTATAGGCCGATTGGGAGAGTTAACAAATTATAAATAAAATGGAATCTTTATAGAAGAAAAAATGAATCACGAAAGTAAAATTAATTCATATAAATCAACACCTAAGAATACAAAAAAAGTTTGTAAATATGATTAAATATGATTGGTGATACATAAAATTTTTTTAAAAATAATGATTAAAATATAAATTGATAATAAATTGATATAAATTGATAATCAATTGATAATAAATTAACAATAAATTAATAATAAATTAGGATATTAACGCGATTTTACAAAAGTAATTATAAAAAGCACATGACATATATTATAAATTTACTAAAATCGAGCACAAATACAGGACAGAGAACAAGAATCGTGGCGAGTAAGGAATTATCAGTAGATCGTTCGTGTTCTATGATCCAATTAATCATTTATGACACGTTGAAGATACTAACTAAATAATAGTCGTGCACATTAAACACTCGTTCGCCTACTTATGTACTTACGTAAATATTTTTTTAAGGGACAAAGCGTGTCTGTTGGATACTCGTATCAGCCATGAGTCAACTGGTGACACCTTTTGGTGCAACTTTAACTCAGAATAATAATATAGATTAAACATAAGCTATAAGCATTTGATGTTTACTATTTGTATATTCTCCTGGGAACGCACAAAATGTAGAACACAAAAAAAAAAGCATATTTTTAGTTGCCTAAAAGGAGTTCTTAACACGAGTGTTTATACTTTCAGCACTAAAGTTGTTCAAGAACACACAAGTGATTGAGGACCATAAAAGTAAATATCATTAACAAATGAGAGACGACTAAAAAAAATATCGTACAAATTGCATCAAATTATCTCGAATTTTTTTTTTGTAATAAAAAAATTAAATAAACTCCGACATTCTAATTAAGCCGATTATGAAGAGTAACGTATCGCCTGATTACATCGTGATCGATCACAAGTTACAACGGTTTACGAAATATTTATATCGAAACGGTCAAAAATCAAGTAATACACAAAGAATAACGATATATAGAATATATATGCGAAACGGTAGTAAAAGATAGTAAAAGAGGTAGCACTAAGTGACCACGAGATTAACGGCTTTGAGGGGAAACATCATCGGGCCACTGGAAACAAGTTATTCATTTAGGAAATAAAAACCAACGTTCTTTGGAATTTAAGCTCGTGGAAACTAAAATCGATATTACGATAAACTTGATCAACATTCACACTTGTTTGATTTGTTTGTTGTTTGGTAAATCATTCCGCGTGAGGAAGAATCCGATACAGTGATTTGTGACTTTATGACAAGTATTTTTTATAATAATATAATTAATTATTATAATAAATTATTATAAATTGTTATAAATTATTATAAATTATAAATTATATATTTATAAATAATAATAATTATTATTTTTTTTTCATCAATTACTTTAAAAGTAAATATTGATAGCAAGTTATTTACACATTTGGATCGAACGAGAATCGGAATTAATCGTGGGAACGATAATGACGTACAAATAGTCAACTAATATCAACTAATACAAATGATTCACTTAGTGTGTGCGAAATTTAATTGAAATTTGTTGAAAATCGCGTGCAAGAGAAATAAACTTGTTCTTTTAGAATTTCTTTATAAATTTTTATATAAATTACTTTATATAAAATTTTTTTCTTAAACTATTTTTTAAATTTATAAATATTTTTGTAAATATTTTTTTTTATATAGAATTTAGTGCATTGTAAAATAAAAAAATATTAGGTTAAGACATCAAATGATTACATTGATTTAAAAAAAGTTGTATTGTTTTCTAAATTCATATGACAATAGAAATTTCTTTAAAGACAACCATTATAAATGATTTGTTGATGCTCTATTTGGTTACAATGATACAATCTGCTAAATCTGAATGGTTGGTGATGAATGAAGAGAGTGATGTATAGCATTTATCCTATTATCCTATGCAAAGTAGTCTGAATATAACATGAAAGTTTATGCGGAGAAAAACTAGTGAGTGATTTATTATTGGACATGAATGGTTATTAACCTTGTCTAAACTTACTAATCACAAAATCCAAAATTGGTATTCTACCAGCATTATCGTTATGTGAACCATCCATCGCATTCTGCGTGAACAAAATAAGAATAAAGCAACGTGAAAGTGATCTTCAAAATTGAGCAGGGGTGAAAGAAGAGAAAATCTATTTCTTTTTTTTCTATCGAACTGTTGATTTGTTTTGTTTACGTTCAGTCTAATTATGTATTTTGTGTAAAGATTTCAACTTATAAATTATATATGCGCTGTTAATGAGAATGATTCGAAAAAATGTATATATATATATATATTTAAAGTTTACTTAAAAATAATTTGTAAAACATTATAGATAGATCTATTTTTTAAATATATACGTATAAATATATATCTATTTTTTAAAAGAAGCCAATTTTTTATAGTAAATTTTTAGATTAGAATAGTGAAATAGTGAAAGAAAAAAGGGTTCAATAGGCATGCGACAACTCACAACTCATTCGCACAAGATCTACAGGAAAATCCGTGGGATGTTCCTTGAAAAAGCCACAAGATGACCAATAAGAATATTCCAAAAATCCCATTAGTCCAAACTTGTAAATAAACAGGACACAAGAAAATGTTACAAATAAACGAAATAAACGTAGAACACCACGCTTTTTTACCTCAAACTGTCAAAAATTTTCAATCGGTAGGACAAAGAACTTGATTGTATGTGTTAAGGTTATAAATACAGTAAAAGTAATAATAAAAGTAATAATAAAAGTAGTAATAATAATTCAATATCCATACGTATATCCTTTCGATACTCCACGTAACTTATACTATTCAAATTTGTCACGCATAAGTTAAAAAGAAATGCTAAAATAATGTATTCATATATCAGGTAATGTGTCGTATTCTAACAATTATGAAACAATAATGGCATATGCATCTTCCAAATATTAAATGACGTTTGAAAATGCTCAATATGACGGGCGTGGGGATTGTATGCAAACTGTCGGCATTGTTTTATGCTCTTTGTTCCCGCTCGATTTCTTCTTTTTCCGACCCTGCATCGTTTCTTCTTTCCGAACCATTAGTTATTATAAGGTTCAGACGTGTGATGATGCGCGAAGAACACGAGTTTTTAAAAAATTCGGTTTTTCCCAATTTGTCTAATTGACTTTACGAGAGTCTGCGCATCAATGATATACCTTACATTTTTTTATGCTACGGGTATGGATTATAGTGATTTTTTTTTTATTACTGTATTACGTGTGTATTATGTTCGTCAACAAAATGAACTGGTTCGATTCGAGTTTTTAGATTCAAACGTGTCTTGATTGGGTAGTATCTTGGATTTTTCTGTCATAAAAATGGTTTTATAATTAATTTCTACTCTCGTAAATCGGATAGAAACTGAGGGGTCGCATTATTGTCGGTTGATTTCTTTGAGGAGGCAATGCATCGGAATGAGAAACCGAAAGAGATGATAAAAGAATTGAAATATTTTTTATATAAATCTTATTACATGTAATTATTACTGATATAAATAAAATGACGATAAATAAATAATAAAATAAAAATAAAAAAAAAAAAAACTAAATAAATAAATAAATAAAAAAATAAATAAATAAATACTGTTTATTTTTTTTTATGGAATTTAAAAGTTTTTTTTGTTACGTTGTTTTCCTGCGTTTATTCACAGTGACATTTGAATGATATGTTGTAGATTCTACTGTATAAATTTTTTGTTAAGTCAACAATAGAACGCTGATAAAAAAAAAAAAAAAAAAAATTTTTATGCTTTATACTTAAATTGGATAACCCAGATAATTTCGCCATTGCCTTTGTTGCCTGTTCTGGTTTTTTACACACTCATTATTTTGGTTCACGATTATATAAACTTACGATTTCTCGTCAACTTATTTTTTGCTTATTTTTTGCCCCTCTTCGCTTGTAACAGAAAGAAAAAAAAAAAAAACAATAAAAGAAGCTTCAGATAGAGCGACTATTTATTAGATTTTTTTTTTTTTAAAATCGTAACTTAATCAAATTCTTATCGGCTTTTCGCGTGTAATTAATTATCATCACGGTAAGTTTGTCCTTAAACTTTACGTATCATGATGTCAACTTTTTTTTTTTTTTTTTTGCTTTTCTCACTCGATTGATACTAGTCATCATATATATGATTATTCGTACTCCATTCTAACTTTTATTTTTTATTTTTCTTTTCGCTTTAAACTATTTTACATATCACGCTATTATTATTTAAACCTCCTTCGTTCCACCTCACTATTGTTGCCACATAATTACAACAATTACAACACGTATTAGAATTTGTTTTCTCCTTATACAGTCAAGGTCCTTATATAAACATTCGTTCTTTGGGTTTGGATTAAATTTTAAAACCTTCCAATTTTTGGACCAAACTACCTTTTTCACTGTTTATAATTCGATCGTCTTTTATAATGGATGTAATGACCGCTGTTGCTCCTAAAGATATTACGACTGCTGTTCCAACTGATGACCGGAAATTAATGTCCAATTCTGAAGCAAAGGCTTTAAAAAATACTTGCAGTGTTCTTCTTTCACCTTTGTATGCGCCGGTCGCAAAGTCCGTGCCTAACAATCAATTTCACCATTTAGAATCTGATAATTTGATTTGGGAACCTCGTGCGACAAAGTTCTTCGATTTTGGCGATTACTTTAGCTATGCTGCTAACAAGCTCTTGTGTGAATCCGGTCCTATCAAATCAATTAATAATAATAATAATAATAATAATAATAATATCGGCAACTTCAACAACAATAATAATAATAGTAATAATAATACTTTGGGTCACTCTTCTTGCGTTAATTCCCTTTATTATGATCATTTAATTAGCGGTGGTGGCTCTTTCAAAAATACTACTACTACTACTACTACTACTCCCACTACTACTCCCACTTCTATTGATACTGAGTGCGATAATGGTGTCGTCAATGAAGGTCCATGTCATCAGGCTCTTTACAGCATCGCTTTTGCAAAACCTTTGGTTATCCCTTCTGCCTGGTCTTCTCTTGAGGATTTAACTACTCCTACTACTGCCACTACAAGTTCCACTGCAACTTCTCGTTGTTCTACTCCTGTTACTAATGGGTGGTCTTTAATTGATCATTCAACTGAAAATTTTGTATCGCAACGAGATTCTTCAACTTTAAGATCTCGTTCTTCTCTTCCAAATTTTCACGCGTTAAAGAAAAGAACTTCAATGGGTAGTTTTATTAGCAATCCTTCTGACTTACCTCCAAGCCTTCTTGCTGATAACAACAACAACAACAACAACGCTACCATTTTACAACAACAATTTCAAAATCCAAAGGTTCGTCGTTCTAGCAATCCAACGGTCATCTCGGATGTCGCTTCTGAACATTCTGAAAAATCTACAATTGAGCTCGAGAAGGAACAAAAGAAAGCCACTTTATACAAAACTGAAATGTGCCGTAATTGGGAAGAACGTGGTTCATGCCGGTTAGTACTTTAATATTATTAATGTATCATTTAAAATTATTATGTATTATATATTAAATTAAATATTAAATATTATTATTGTTATTAAATTTTTATTTACAATATATTTTTATATATTTAGTTATGGAAATAAATGTCAATTTGCCCATTCTGATTCTGAATTACGAAAAGTCACTCATCATCCAAAGTACAAGACTGAAATTTGTAAAACCTTTTGGCAGAATGGTACTTGTCCTTACGGTAAACGGTGTTGCTTCATTCATAATGATAAAAACCGCCTTCTTCTTTGCAAAAGAAGAAACAGTGCCGACAATTTGAAAAATTCGACCAAAAATACCAAGTCCAAAGGTTTAAGCAAAGTTGGAAGTGATCCTGCTCTTTATGGCTCTTACGTTAATGATTCAACTTCTTCTGGAACTATACAACCTGCACCTTCTTCAAATTTAAAAGGTACTTCTCCTTCTTCAAGCACAGAATCCCTTCGAGCTTTCACAGATGCTTACTTTTCGGGTCCATTGGCTCTTCCTGGATCACTATCAAATGATCCAATTGTGAATGGTGAAATTTCCACCGTTCGTGATGAATCTCATTCAGGTAGCAGCTCTTCTATTAACGTTAATACAACTCCAACGAATACTCGGGATGAGGGTGACGATGATGAAATTAACGTTCCATCTGGTTACGCTGATAAACCTTTATTATTACGTGAATTGTTAACTGATGACAAAACACCGACTCTTTACGATTATAACTCGATTCAACCTGATTTATACGATCCAAAATTGGATCAAAATGATCATGCACAAGCACGTCGAAGAGCATCGACAACTTCATGCCGATTAGAGAAAGCAAATGTTTCCAATAATACTTCTAGTGTTGTTGGTAATTCTACTTTAAGGGAAAGGAGCGTTAGCATGAGTGTTAGTGTTAAGCAGCCTACAAATCTCGTATCTGTTGTTGGCCAAAATCGCGGAAGAAGGTTGGCAATCTTTAGAAATCTGGTTTAGACTTTTACACAAATATTTACATATATTTCCATAGTTTATTAAATATACAGAAGCCTTATTATATATATTATATATAGCACATATAGAACTTAAGAGATGACGTTGGATGAGCGTTGAAGTTTGGTGATTTAATTTTAACAACCTGCAATTCTTTTTTTTTTTTTTCTTTGTAATTATTATTATTTTCTTTTTTATAATCCTTATTTTTGACAAACCTATGATGGGTTGAATCATATTGCATTGTGGTTGTGGTCGCACTACATTACTTGTACAAAGTGGTGGGAAATCAATGAACATTGGTCATCTTTTTTTTCTTTTTTTCCTTTTTTTTTCTTTTTTTTCTTTTTTTTTTTTATTTTATTTTTAACAATTTCTAAGCATAGCACAATTTTTCAATTTTATTATTTCTGTTCGATTCTTTAATGTAACCTTTGCACTATTCGTGTTTTTTTTTTTATATTTTATTTTATTTCATTTCTTGGCTTTTTTGGCTATTGATTCGAGATTTGTGTTTATGGAATTCTTTTTTTTTTTTTGATTGAAAAGGAGAAATGAAAACAATATATACAACTGAATTAACGAAGAATCTCTAATAATTCATTACTTATTTACAGTAAATGTTCTTTAATACTATTTAATTAAGCTGGTTTGTAAGGATTTATCTTACTGTAATTAAAAAAAAAAAAAAAAAGTTATATATACATACATATACATTACATATATACATATATATGCAAATATAAATATAATTTTATTTTTCTCCGATTTATATTATTATGAGTTAAATGTGTTCTTTTGTTCTCACTCTTGTCACCCTGCACAGATGTGATAATTATTTTTCTTATTGTAAATAGTGTCCGCAAAAAGTAATCGATTTTAATAATACAATGGCCTTTTATCATTGAAAAAAAAAAAAAAATACACAATTATCGTGCCGTCATAGATTGTAGGGTGTATTGTAAATCCTACACTTTACATGAGAAAAAGGTAACAATTCGAAGATTCATTCGATTGTTCTTTTTTGCTTAGACAAAAAAAAAACCTCTAATTGAAATTATTGAATGTTTTTTTTTTTTATTTGTTCATATGATGAATACATATCTTTTTTTTTTACATTGCAATCGAGTTTTTATTCTCGTAATATTGTTCGTTTTTTCGGTGGCTGTGCTAATAACGAAATCTCGTATCTCATTCTCTCACCGAATATGGAGATAATCAAGGGTAAGTACATACCACTGATTAATTCGTATTACATGTTGACAGTTACACGAGGCAAGGGACACATGGATTATACGTACGTACGTAAATACTTTATTTTTAATAAATTTATTTATTGAGACCCTGTATATTTTTAATTTTTTTTTTATTGTAAAAAATGATTAAAATAAAACCCAGTGTATTTATGATATTAGTTTTTTAAATATACTGTATATTATTTATACTATTAAATAAATATATATTTGTATTACTGTATATATACTGTATTAGATTATATTTTTTTAAAAAAAAATTTGTATTTTATTATTTAGATTTATTAATTTTGTGCACTCTGCACACTGTGCACCCTATAGTAACAAATACAAACAATAATTAGAATTAGGGTTAGAATTAGAGTTAGAATTAAAGTTAGAAGGTTAGAGGTTAGAGTTAGGTTAGGGTTAGAGTTAGGATTAATTTAAAATTAATATCTAAGAATACAACAGGGTTACTCTAGTAAAATTTTAAAAAATATAAAGGGTACATAGCTATACAGATGCATATTTTAATACTATATAAGATTGAGTTAATAAAAAAAGACAAATCATTTTTAGTAAAATTTTTTTAATTATTAAATTAAAATATCTCAACAACTAATTAATCAAATTTGCTCAAAATTTTTTTATTTTAATTTTGAAATTATAAATAATAAAAAAATTATTAAATTTGATAAAATAATTGCTAAGATATTTAAGCTTAAAGTCAAGAATCTATACATAGACTAGTGTAAAAAATTTAACTTTAAAAAAGTTTTTAATTTTTGATATTTAATAAAAGCTTTTAAATCTTTGATTAATTATTTAAAAATTTTATATTGTTATATTAGTATATTTTTTATATTTTTTATTTTTTATATTAGATTTATTGGTATTGTTATAGAATGTGTTAGTATTATAGAACATGTTAAAAATTTTACTTCTAGCAAATCCAGAAAACCTTGATAATCAAAACGAGCTACAATATATGATGGACAAACTATTAGTTAGCTAGATAATCAAAAAATAGATTTACTATATGTTTCTTAATGTTTTTTAATGTTTATTAATATTTATTAATGTTTTTTAATATTTCTTAATATTACTTAATGTTTCTTATTATTTCTTATTGTTTTTTATAGTTTCTTATTATTTCTTGTTGTTTTTATAGTTTTTTATTATTTCTTGTTGTTTTTTATAGTTTTTTATTATTTCTTATTGTTTTTTATAGTTTTTTATTATTTTATATTCTGTTGATATATGTTGTAAAAAGGGTTGAGATCCTGCAGCCTAGTAGCCTAGGCACCCAACTCTCCATGAGCAAGTTTTGGTTCAAGTCCTAGTAGGTACATTTATCTACAAATATTTGGAAGTATCTGCTATGAGAAGTCCAAGTAAATACAGATCTGAATTATGAATTTCCGGAAGGAGGTTCATTGTGAAGTAGTTGGCACTACATGTAATAGTAGTTGTTATAAAAGGTTCTATTACACAAAGGTCATGCGTGTAAATTCACGATTGGCAAGATAGCATCAACAACCCCTAAGGCGACATTGGGGATCTTGTTTGGGAGAATGACTAGACAGTAATCAGAATTGAAAAGTGGTAAAAAATGTGGTAAACACAAAGAAACCTGTAGTAAAGAATTGGCCTTACCAGATTTGAAACACCTCTGGCACATACAGAACTTACTGACCAATAAGAAGTTGAAGCATAAAGGTGTGTACATATTGATAGACCTAACAGGCTCTAGTTGTATCCATATGGGAGTTTTCAAACATTAAGGGAACTTGGAACCACCAATACAGATATAGCTGGTATAAGTAAATATAGTGATAACTGGGGGCTACAACTGCTGAGAATCACTATAAATAGAAACAATGACGCACCTGTTAAGAACCCTAGCCCTCATAATCCTATTCAACTACAGTCAAACCTCTCTATAGTCACACCCACAGGATACAAAAAAGCATGATTATAGAGAAGTATGCTAATTATAGAGGTTAAATTTATTATATTTAATAATAGATAGTTTTTTAAAAAATATGCTTATAAAAAAAATATGCTTATATAGGAGGTGACTATAGAGAGGTTTAACTGTATATCAAGTACTGGAAGCATTTGAAAAACATGCCTAAGCAAGCCTCATCACCATATTGGGAAGTACAGTTGTTCGCATATTACCGAATTCGAAATATTAAAATCTGGGTTTTAAAATTACAGGAAACTAGCTAGTTACAACAGTATGCAGGCTTGAGATACTTACTCAATTGGGTAGAAACAGCTGTATGGCTTGAGATACGAACTTTTGAAAATATACTAGTTGGAACTGAGGCACACCAAACTGGGAGCAATAAGCACCCATCTGATATATACCAATTTGGGAGTTGAGATATTAGGTATGTGGATAAAGTAGCGGACATGTGAATAGTATGTGAATACTAATTGGTAGTTGGGGAGGAATATATAAAATCCAGATCAATCACATGTATAGAAGTGTTGACGGCTCTGGTAGGTTTTAGCTATGAATAAATAGTCTTAAACCTAAAGTCCTAGTTCTAGTTCTTATACAGTATGTAATATGTATATATTTCAGCACTATCATATATCAACTTGTTTAAGTATTAATAAAGTCTAGAGCAGGTGCTATACCCTAATATTAAAAATATATATATATATATATGTTGTAAAAGATATAAAAACTCTGTCTTTTCTTCTTAGACAAAACAGGTTCTTGAGATATAAAACATTTTCTTCTTAAATTCTTCTATATTTAATAAAACAAATATTATACTTTTGCCTCTAAAGTTTCTCTAGATTATACTTATTGCATAAGTGATTTTATTGTTTTCTTTATTTTTGTTTTTAGTTTTTTTTGGTTTTGTTTTTTTGTTTTTTTTCTTTTTATTTATATTTCTTACTCTTGGCATATTATCAAGTAATATAGTTACTACCACCAAAATAACTATATTACAATTAGTAATGCCACCAAAATTGATTTTCAAAAAAGGCCTATTTCATCTCCATTAGAGCAAATTAAAATTTTTTATAAGAAAGAACAAATAAAATTTATATATTTATATTCTTTATAATTTCGTCTATTCAAAAAAAGTGTCAAAAATTTTGTCTTTTAAGTAAAATAGGTCAAAAACAATTTCGTCTTCAAATTTTAATTTCGGGTTTTTGAACCCGAAATAATTTTGTCAGCATGTATAATTACAATATCAAATAAAGTAGTTTTAATCTACCTTTTATATTATTTTTTTGGTTTAATATAAATTTATTCAACTCTCTCTGATAATCACTCATATTAAAATTTCAACTAATAAAAATACACAACTTTTGTTGAAGAGATGTGGCCTTATATTGTAGTTTGCCTAAAGATCAACAGTTGCTACTACTTCAAGACTCATTTAAAAGAATGTTTAGTATAGAAGCTAAGAGCATTATTATATAAGATAATTGGCAAGTGGTGCACTTGTATAAAAAATCTTGGTGAAGGGAAAAAAAGCTCCTATTTTATCAACAATAGAAGTTTTAAATTTTCAATACACTCTTTAGAAATTTTGAAAGTACTTGCAACTATCTATATTTTTATTGTTTTAAAATTTTTTTAGAAATTTTGGCCAAAAGTAGAAAAACCAGCATACCTTTTCCAAAAAATCAGCAGTATTTACTTCTTTTATTGAAATAAAATCTTCCACAAGCTTATTTGGTTTCTGCTTTTCAAATAAACAATAATAGTGTTATAAAAAGTTAAAAAGATCATATATTAAAATCTCTTTTTCATTTTTTTTATTATTACTTATAATATTAAATTAAATTTATTTTATATACATATGCACGAATTTATAAAATTGACCCTTTTTTTAGATCCCCAGATCTGCAAATTATTATATGATGATTGGTTACAATTAACAATTTTATCTCAAAAATATCCATCAAATCTATTTTTCCATTTAAATAATATATATCAAACCAATGAACCTATTTAAAAACCAATGAATAAAATCATGTGTAATGAAGAAAGATAGTAGAGATTACTGGAATTTCAGCTTACTTAACAGTTAAATAATCATTGCTTATTTTATTTATTCTTTTTAGATCTACTCATTGCTTATTAGTCGTTATTTTAATCGCTTTAATTTATTTCGGTATGAAGAAATTTTTTTTGCAAAAATATGAATATAAATACTTATTTATTATATCCAATTTAGTCTGGTTAAAAAATATCATAATACTTATTCAATACCTATTTAGTTTGATAAGTATATCTAATATAGTTTATTAATTATCGTAGTGGATTAAAATCAGCAAAGCAATTAATACTTATGATATTTATTTGTTTTAACTTAGAGTGCTCATAGGCTGGGGCTTAATTTTTATTTAGTAGAAAATAAATTCAACCAAGCAAGTTCATTATTACAATGAAAATGGAGGTTTTCAAACACCTCAATCGATGGATTAAAGACAAATTTTTAATTAGTCAGTAATTGAATAAACTAACCAATTTTGTCAGTTTATTCAATTAAAAAATTTACCTTTAATCTATCAATTGAGATGCTTGAGAACTCCAACTATGAACTTTGTCAAGAAAATTTGTATATCTATTAGCCGGTTAATATTAAATTGATAATAATTGATTATGATATTTATCAATATATAGTTTTAGTAAAAATCATATTTATTATATTTAATAACTAACAATAATAAAATTATATAAAAATTACAATATAAAATTTATTTTAATTTCATTTATTTATAAAACTATATAATACAATAGCCACATTTATAATATAACTATATTATATATCAGCAACAATGCCGTAACTCTGCTATGAATTTGTAATATCATACTCCTAACTGCCATAATGGCCATGATATGACTTTATAGATCTATACATTCTACCACAATATAAGAACCTAAGAAAAGAAAAAATGACCAAATATAAAAAAAACTGGTACTTAGCTTCAAGACTCATTACAATTTAACACCCAGTTGCTAATTTCAAGACCTAGTCAAATTCATAGAATTTTAGTGTCAAATTAAAAACCTAGAAAAAAAAAGCGAAGTTAGTTTCAATAACCAAAAAAAAAGGGCCAAAATATAAAAAACTGGTATTTAGCTTCAAGACCTGTTACAATTTTAACACTTGGTCCTATTTCACTCTTTATAGTGAAGACAAAGTTGTTAAAGGAAAAAAATGTTCAGGTTTAGTTTTCCAAATTACTACCTCATCGAGAAACCATAAAACCTAGAAAAACAGAAAAAAAAAAGTTAGTTAAAAAATGAAAAATACAAGAAAAAAATAAAACCAAGTGTTGGTACTTATTTTAGTACCAGTTCTAGCCTGTCTAGGTTTAGATTTCTGGATAATTCTATTTTATCTTCATTGACGAACCATAAAAACGATTTAGAGAAGTTAACATAGTATTTTTGCAAATGCACTAGTTAATGCTTTTTGTTTTTCTAAGATCCAAAGAAGTCAATATAGTGTTTGCTTTATTTATTGCAAAGAAATCAACGTGGTGTACTTGCAAAGTATATCGGATCGAAAAATTTATGAAATTTATGAAATTTAATTAGTTGATCTTAATATCAAATAACTAATACATTCTGTGTTCTATGTAATAGTCAAATTTAGATGCATCAAAAATTTTAGAGTGATCTACAAATCCGCATATATGAATAATATAATTTTTATAGCATAGTACAGGCAAAAATAGTATCATCATAGCCATTTTTTTTTTGGTCAATTTTTTTTTGGTTTGTTTTTTTTTGGTTTGTTTGCTTTTTTAACTTCATTTAGTTTAGTTTTACTTGCTTTTTTGTTTATATGTCCTTTTTATTTTTAAATTTTTCCATTGTTCTTTAATAGTATTCTTCTATCTAAAAGGCTAGAAAAAGAAGGTTGAAAAAGAAGGTGGTTATGACAAGTTGGTAAATCAGGTTAGTGATCCAATGTAGATTTTTATTTCATAAAAATATAGAAACAAATTAGTAAAGCTAAACTCATTTTTAGTAAGTTGTATATAGGTTTAATTGGAAACTAGATAAGCTACATTTTAGTTTTTTGTTATAAGGTATAGTATAAGCTATAAATTTTTAGATTGCAAAAATTATTAATAATGCATGGTATGTGATATAGCTATTAAATTAAAATATATATCGTATTCTTTCGAAAATAAGCATCTTCGAAAGTAAGCACTTCTACAATTCATATATATTCGAAAATAAGCACCTCTTACATAATAGAAATAAGTAATTAAATATCAAATTATTTAAATTATTAGTTGAAATTATACCTGAAAATAAGCAACTTTATAGCAAAAAAAAGATGCTTATTTTCAGAGAAATACAATATATATATATTTATTTAATAATTAATAATATATAACTTTAGAGATTAGAATCTTGTAGCCTAGTAGTCTAGATACCTAACCCTTTATGAGCAGATTTTAGATTCAAGTCCTAGTAGATGCAGATTCTACAAATATTTGAATATATAGTCAACTCTGGATATAACGAACCTTTTTATAACGAACTCTGGATATAATGAACCCAAATTTTCTAAATTTTAATAT
>CAJVPY010001443.1:0-19437 GCA_910591965.1 Dentiscutata erythropus | reverse complement strand
TTCGCCGAAATCAAATTTCGATAACACCGAATTCAAAAACTTATCGAATTCGGCCGAAATAATTTTTATCAGTTGTCTCAGAATTTATGTGTTTTTTTACACTAAATGCTGTAGGAGTATTGAAAATGTTTTGGGAAACAATATCGGTAAAATAATTGTCGAGAAAATGATGCTATCAAGAGAATAGTTGTCGAGATAACGATCACGAAGAAATGATATTGTCGGGAATATTCGGGAAAATGGTACGCATTAGGAAAATTAGGCGTCAGGAAATGATTGTTAGGGAAGTCTTATCAAATTGATCGCGACCTTATGATACATGAGAGGAACAATGCTAAAAAAACTCGTCGCGAACAAGTAATAATAACGGAAATTGAATAATGATGTGAATGCATGTACGTATTCACATGTTTGCGTCTTCGTGAGAATAGTAATTCTTGTTTCTACTTTTGCAAATATTGTACAAATATGCAAGAATAACGACATACAGTATACGTATGCAAATACGAGTACGTACAATATGCAATTATAAACAATATACAAATATATATAAATATGATAATAATTTTATACACTGGGCGTATCAAAAGTTACATAGGTTCTTTTTTTAAGTGACTTTGCATATAGAGATCACGTCGATTACTTATGCAAATATACCGAGCATATTTGCATAATAACCATCGTGATCTCTATATGTAAGATCACTTTAAAAAAAGGGGGTGTATTGGACTTTTGATACACTCCGTATATCTGATACTAAATTTTTTATGTATTACTAGAAAAACGGCGTCGTTTTGTGGGCCGGAGCTCTAAGTCTTAGGTCTTATACTTTAGAATAAAATTAAATTTGAAATACAGTTTAAATTTTATAAATTGCTATTATTTATTAACATAGTATTTAAAGTTTTATAAATGGTTATTATTAGTAAAAAATTATATTTATAATAATTTCATAATTTTAGTAAATTCATAATTTCATAAAGAAAGTAATCTCTGTTCTCCCATTAATCTTTGCTGTAAACGTGCATGTTCTAATATTTGTAATCTGTCAAAGGAGAATGCACTATCGAAAAGAAGATGCGAACCTACAAATATAAAGCCGGGTGCAAATTTCCTATTTCCAAGATTTATTACAGCTTGTGGTAATGTTAAACCTAAGACTTGTAAATTGTAATTGCCCAAGCAAGGCACAAAGGAAATTGAATGTGGGAACAAGTTCCTGACTTTCATTCCCAGGTACATTTAATAGGTCGAGTCGGCATTACTTGATGATTCAATACAGATTTCGTTGGACCCGTGTTTTAACCAGAATAACTGTAGGTAGTGAAGGATTCCTTACAAATAGGACAATAATTATGTCTAAGATCTGCAACAGCGTCATGAAACTTTCTGAGAAGATTATGGTCATTATCAGTAAGTGCCTAAAATAATTTAATACATGTTAGACTTTTTTTTTTCTCAAATTTAATTTAAAAATCATACTTTTGTTTAAGTTGTCTTCGTTATCTGTTTGTTCGTCTTGATTTATATTCTCTTTCGTTTTATTATTAGTTGTTAACTGACATTTACGACGAACCCGTCTCTTTTCTGATTCGCTTTTTCAATAAGCTAGCCGTTGTTCTTCAGTCATTGGACTTTTTCGTTTCCTTCTCGATCCATTTTATTATAGCTACTTGTTCAGGTGTGTAAGTTCTTTTTGTTTTTGCATTTTAACCAAAATAAAAATGAACGTAACAAAGTTTTCTTTTATTTATTCAAAATACTTGCTTACGATACAATGGTGTATTTATAATTCCTAACTGATAAACTATTTATTAATTTTTTTTATTATTTACAATACGATGACATATTTAATTCTTACTTTCTAATTGACAAATTATTCTTTTATTAAATTCTATTAAGTCAGCTATTATATTTAAACCAATCCTAATTAGACTCAATTCATCTAAAATTTGGGTCAGGCTGAAGCGGGAGCCAGAAATTTCCGAAATTCAGTAGAGTAGTTCCCTCAGCTCCAGCCGATAACAAATATATGGTTTTACTAAATTACCGTGTTGTTAATACCACAGCTGCTATACTAAGTAAAAGTGTTCAGCACATCAAAAACTCATTCAGCTAAAATTTGAACCTATAATATTACTTTATTTCAGGGCCCTAACCCTAAATTAACATATGGGGTTGTCAATAGAAATCAAGCAATTTTTTATTAAGCTTTTTAAAAACTTTAAACAAGGAAAACTTAACAAAAACTTACTCAAATTTAATAAATTTTTTTAAATTAATTCTACAAGTTTGTAAAAATTATTTAAAAAATTTTTATTAAATTTGGTAAAGTTTTTGTTAAGTTATTTTTGTTTAAAGTTATGAAAAAATTTTATTATAAAAAATTTGGTTGATTTCTACTGTATTGACTCATATATAGTATGTGGTGTTAATGTCACTGGTTATAACATAACTATGAATATATCCATATTGTAAAATCTATTATAGAAAAACCTCTCCAAATGCACGTTGTTAAAGGTTTGGTCCCTATAGGGTGCGATTTATAAACCGGGTTCCAAAATTAACCACCAGGGACCTATATATGAACTTTACAAACTTTAGAATCAATATCATGTACAGTGAACCTCTCTAAGTGCATCCTCTCTAAGTACACATTCTCTCTAAGTGCATCCTCTCTAAGTGCACATTCTCTCTAAATTCACACTCAGATTCTGGCCCAAATATACACATGATCTCCATAAATGTACTTTCTTATTGTTCTCTAAGTGCAGTTGTTAAAATTTGGTCCTGAATGCGTGCATTTAGAGGGTTTCGCTATAATTTATTAAGAGAAATAATGAATACAATTTAAACAAAAAATTTTCAGAAGTTTTTATTTATAAAGGAGAGATCACTCAAAAAAAAAAATACAAACCTGAATTCAAAAAACTTAAATACATGAAAAGAATCCACAGTCAGACAGAACATGTGGAATACTGTAGATTTCCTTTTAAAGATTATTGGAAACTATACTTGAACACAAATTAAGATAAGCACCAAGTACCACTTGTAATTTATGAGCATCAATTATCCCTTCCTTATTACCAAGAGGCCCTTACTTTTCTCTCACTCAACAGTTTGAGATTTCCTCCACATGTAGCTACTTATTTCATCTTAAAAAGGAAATGGCCAGATTAGCCCCAACGTAAAAAAGAAGTTGAAATACTCGAAAACTAGTGTTTAAATCGACTCTGGAACGAAATTTTGCATATAATAAGTGATAATCTATCGCTATAACACCGATATAGCCTTAGTTTGTTTACAAACTTAAATTTGGTCTGTGTTACTGAGAATATACGTACAGCACACGCGATTACCAATCGCCTAATTAAAAAATATATACCGATACAGTGAAATCAATCGCTTACTAAAATAGGACCTGTTAATCAGTCGGTTAAAGAATATCCCGATGGTGTGCGAGATAATACAAATATAGACGTTGATGACTATCTCTATGAACAATGCGGGGGTAATTATAATATAACGATAAGGTAAACAAAAAAAAGAGGAGTATTACGTAAAAATTAGGGCGCAGCGAAATTACGAAGGGTTTAACCAGAATTTACCCTCATTACGCATTAACATTAATTATAACATTATGCATTTTTAGTACAAAAACGGGTTATTTCCCACAGTTAAGAAAAAGTTTCTGAAACACAAAGATTTTCAATGCAATACAAAAAACTTTAATTTCGATATAGAAATTCTACGCCAAAAAGCAAATTAAACTCGTAAATTCAAATTTATAGCATTTTGGAATCCTTCCCTGGGTAGTAAAGAAAATAAACGATGTCTAAAATTTAATTATTTCTTATGTTAAAGCTCAACTTATTTCATAAAAATTTTTTAATTAATACATAACATGATATCTATAATTCTGTAATTCAGTTATATTTTTATCTTTGAAACTGTCCCATATCCCATTACAAAGCTTAAATGCTACAACAGACAGATTACTCGTGATAGTCAACAGGAAAATTTGCCTGAAAAGATACTATAGTTATTAATTAATTGTCTGGAGCGTAGCGACAGACCATTAGTGTACATAAAAATTTGGATCCAAAAATTTCCAAATTTTTGGATCCAAATTTTTACGGGTCCCTGATCCGTATAAACAATTTTTTGCACGCGTGTTCAGATTTGTAATTTAGTGTAATTAAAACATGCATATTCACGCGTTTGTGTAATAAGATGATACGCTCCAAACAAACAATGCTACGCATTTTCTTAGTACATTAAATTATAATAGATTCGGGGCGACTTATCCTTTACAGCTGCCTTCATTATATTTGGGACATCTGAAAAATTCGAATCGATAAGCTACCGAATCGGAATCAATAAGTTACTGACGCAGGCCGACATCAACAATTTTTCAAATGTTCTAAAAGTAATGAAAACGGCTGTAAACTATCTCGCTATCTGCCGGAATGTAATTCGCTGCAATTTGCTGCAATATACTGCAATAGGCAATTCTATAGATAGATTCATAGATTTCACTCGTGATAATCTGCGGAAAAAAAAATTGGTTGAAACAAAGTTCAAAAACATGAGATTTTATTTTTAATTAAATAGATTCCGGAAAGCCAACTTATCTTTATAGTAAATTTCAATTTTAATGAGAACATATTCCAATTTCACAAATTTTCAATTATATTATTTACTATAAATTGTCAAGTCTCAACAATTCTTTCGATGGAAGCAACAATTATAATTCCAGAAACTATGTCTAGCGTATCTTGCGTTGACGCAAGTTACAGATTAATTGATGAAATAAAACATATCACTATAAACCTTAGAAATAAAAAAATTTTTGACCCAATTATTCACCCTTCATCAGAGACTGTTCGAACCTTGCATTATGCAAAGAATGAAGTTGAATCATATTCTCAACAATATGAGGATGCCTTTAATAAATATAAGGTTTCGTTAGAAAATGTAAAAGAATTCGCGAAAGAAATAGGGGATATCGAAAAGAGTCACTATTTCTTTTATCCGTATAGGCACGTGAAAGAAAAATATGAAAAATTGTTAAAGGAACATGAAAACTGCGAAAAAATATTACATCCAATTCTAATTAAAATCATAATGAACAAACAAGAACGTCAACAGGAAGATATTATGAATTTTCATAAGGTACCGTATACTGTATTTTGTTAAATAAAAAAGAAATCTATTTTTGATTTAGGTTTAATTAGCGGAAGCATTCATTTAAGCACAAAATCATCCACCGATATCTCAAGAACAGATAAATCTTTATTGATGATTTTGAATTTAAATGAACGCTTCGAGCCTTATCATCCGCTTAAGCCAAAAATCATCAAAAGAGTACATAATTATGGTGGTTTATTTATTTATTATTTATTTATTTATTGCAAACTCGTTTTCGTTACTGCAGGTATATGTCTATTTTAGTTTAAATGAGTCCTAAGTTCGTTCAAACCTAAAAGCATAGATAATGGATCGGCCATTTTCAAATTACATAATATTTTACCAGATGTTTTTGTCGCATACTTCATATGGCAAGATGACTGTATTTTCTAAATTAATATTTAATAATTTTATTACATATAATAGGTTTTAAAAACCATTCCGGGTGATATTAAAAGTGAGAAGATTATCCAAATAGAAAAGATAGTTCAAAATTTAATCGAAAGATCAGTTTTAGATATCAATGTCCCACGTATTGATTCTATATTATTATTTGATCCTCCTCATGCTGACGATTCGAAAATAAATCATGAAAATGAACCTGATGGGAAGCCAGAATGCGATCTAGATGATTGTATACAAATGAAACATATTGTAAAGAAGATTTATAAACGTGGTGTTGAAGTAGCATGTGAACCCATTACCTTTTTCGAACAAAACCAAAACTTGTCAATTTTGAGTGAATTAAAGAGATTTCGCGAGTGCCGAAATATTCTTAAATTTTATGGACTTTCAAATATTGATGGTGATGAAATGTTGATATTTGAATGGGCGGGCTTGGGTAGTTTAAAGAATGTCTACGAAAAGAAAAAAGTTCGTTGGGATTTAAAAGCGAAAATAGCACATGACATTTGTAAGGGCTTATTATTTTTGAGGCACGCGGATATTTTTCATCGTGACATTCGATGTGAGAATATAATGGTAAATCTTGTTCTAAATCTTGCTTCAAAATTTCTGATCATGTCATTTATTTATTTACTTTAATATATTTATTCATTTATCGTATCGCAGATGACCCATTATATGGAACCAAAGATCACAAATTTTTATTTTGCCAAGCAAACTTCAGAAATAGAACTAGATAATGAAAATCATATCTCGAATCATATAATGAGTATTATTAATTGGTCAGCACCTGAAATTATGCAAAATAATGCCTTATACACTCAAGAATGTGAGGTTTTTAGGTATCTATTCTAAAAACCTTTCTTATCAGTTATTATAGCAACTCTAGATATGTTAAATGTTATATTAATACGTATTGTATACACCATTATTGTATTTATATAGCTTCATAATGCTTTTATGGGAATTGGCTTTCCAAAAGATTCCCTATGAAAACATGAATAAAGAAGATATTATTGCTCATGTTACACGGGGTCGTAGAGAATCTCCAAAACTACCCTTTTTTACACTGGACTATCTTAACATTCAAAGAAAATACCTAAGAATCATTGCAGATGGTATCTATGTCAATTATTTCGTTATAAATTATTTTTTATTCATAAACTATATATCAATGTTTATAAAATCTTTTATTGAATAAAGGATGGGACGGTAAGCCAGAAAAAAGAATTGGGTTGGATGAAATTCTACTGCGATTTTCAGAAATTGAAGCTGAGATTATTAAACTTAAGAGAAATAATTTGGGTTCTGATGGACGCTCTATAAAAACTATTTCAAATCCACCCACACCCAAGTTTATCTCCGATTACAAGCGGCATTCAATTCATGTAAGACCAAAGGAAAGTTTAGCATCGAATTTGGAAAGTGTGAATGAAGTATATACTCCATATACTATGAAAACACAAGATTCGTTCATGATCAGTCCAAAGACATGGAAAAGACCAAGTAATATTGAACCATCCAATATAGTTAATCCGTTGCCACCGAGATTGTCAATAATGTCAAACGTGGTTGAAGCACCAGACGACATTTCAAATTCCTCAGAAAAATATAAAGAAATAATATCTAAACAAAAAGAAGATGGTAGCATTGGATTGGATGATTCAGTATGTAATGAATTAGACGTTCCCAAAAAAGATATTCTTAATACGATCAAAAAGAACATTACTAACAAAAAACTTAAATTACCAGAATTTTCATTAAGTTTTGAAACCGCTATTAACCTCTCATATCTTAAAAATGTTACATCTCAACATGAAAGTGTATGGAGAGACAAATATAATAAAGCCCGTGAATATCTTTCTAAACAAATTGGGGATACGGATGCTGAAAAGGAATTATTAGAGTGTGTTGATAAATATATAGTCGATAAAGCAACGGATAAAGTGACTGAAAAACATAAAGAAGATATAGTTACTACCAAAAAAGACGGATCATCATTGTTCACGAAACTTATTGGTCTTGGAACAGACAAAAACCACAAACAGGATAAAGAACCAGAAAAGAAAAATGAGTTTGAGAAAAAGAAAGAACCTGGAAAAATAAAAGGCTTCTTTGGCAAGCTCGAGAAAGAAGAGGAACCTGAAGCGAAAGCAAGAAACTCTCCCACCATCAGTAAAGACGATCGTCAAGCAAATATTCTTACTGCAATGGACAACGAGAAAGCTATTCGTAATAATAATCAAGAAAATATTTATGCTCCAAAACTTGATTCTACTGAAGAAGCACTTTATGAAGACTTACGTTCCTCCGTTGATGTAGACGTTGCTCGTATAATTTGCAATACTCAGCGAGAAGACGGCTCCTTTACCCTAGATTCTTCAATAACCGACCATCTCGATATAAAACTAGAGGAAGTTATTAAATCCCTTAAGCGGCTCGCTATTAGTCCTAGACTTAGGGAATGTGATGACTCTGTTTGGCACACGGCTTTCACGATCTATTATCTTAAGACTATAATAATAAACTACGAAAATGAATGGCGAAATGCTTATGATCGTGCTAGTAAATGGCTATTTAAGCAGATAAATGACACGAAATTGGAGAAAGAATTATTTTCTGCGTGTAAACAATACTTAATTGAACAGGGCTACCGTAGTCTTTATTCAACTAAAAAAGATATAGAAAGATTCAAGATCCTCAGACTTAAAGTCGACGACGAAACACGTAAAGCAGTTTTCGATGATTTACGTTCTAATGACACAACAGATCTGGCTCGTTCACTTTGCTCTTCACAAATATACAATGGTTCATTTTCTCAAAATGCTTTAACAATTTTGCATCCATTAATTCCTTCACCGGCTAACGCTGTTGAATCTCTTAAACGGTTTGTTAGTAGTACAAAACTCAGGACTTGTGTTGATTCAATTTGGTATACGGCCTTTACAATTTATTACTTTAAAAATGTTCTGATAGACCATGAAAAAGAATGGCGCCATGCATATGATCGCGCCGGCGCCTGGATAACTGAGCAAATTGATAATGCAGGAGCAGAAAAGGAACTATACTCTGCTTGTGAGCAATATTTGATCCAACAAGGTGTTGATTTTATTAACAGTCAAAGTGGGATCGAAGAAGAGTCTGAAGAATCGTTCGATGTTATAGTGCTTCAGATTAGCGAAGAAACGCGTAAAACTGTTCGTAAAAGTCTTCGCGATTATGTTACAGAGGAAGTCGCTCGAACACTTTGTAACTCTCAAGAACCCAACGGTTCGTTCACCCTACATAAATCAATTTCTGACCATCTTAGAATTCCTTCAGTCGATAATGCCGTTAAGTCACTCAAGCCTTATGTAGGAAGCTCGTTCTTGAGAAGCTGTGATCCGTCTTTATGGTGTACAGCTCTTACAATCACATATTTAAGAACTGTATTGGATAATTACGAGCAAGTATGGAAACCTGCCTGTGAACGTGCAACATCGTGGATTAATCAACAATGTAAAAACCCTGAAATGGAAGAAGAATTGTATTCTGCATGTGATCAATTCTTAATCAAACAGGGAATCGAAGTCCTTAATGAACAAAGTAGACAATCACGAAGACAATCAATGATTAAAGGAGAGATGCTAAATTAGAAAAAGTTGTACTTGTTTGAATTAGCTTTAATTTTAATAATCCACCGTCACTATATCGAGATCACGGAAGATTATTGATTACTATATAATATATTTAATAATTCAAATCATATTATCTTTTGTTTAAGAAGTGATTGATATATAAGTTTCAATATTAGTATTATTGTAGCCGATTTATATATTCAGGTTTAATAATGTACAGTATATAAAATTAAATTTTATAATCTAGCTTTTATGACTTGGCATGTGCACTTTAAATTTCAAATCTAGCATTTTATGAAACTCGACCGGCTTGTAGAAACTAATTCATAAATTTTATATAACCTATAGTAATATAGCAAAGTATATATAATTGATTACTATATATCAATTAAGATAATCGAATATAGCGAGTTCTTATTGTGGTTACAACCGCGCTAATTTTGATTATTTGACCTTTTTTTTTGGTCAAAGTTCCCCAAGTTATAATTCTTTCATTAGATATTAGACAGTCAATTGATGTGTACGTCACTAGAAAGTACCCTAAATTTAAAAAATTACATATCGTATTCACGTCTAACAGACTTTTTTCATCAATTAAATCAACAATAAATCAATCAATTCATTATGTACATTTAGCTATACTGATCTCGATATATTCAAATAAAAAATCTAACTACAACCGGACACCCTTTAAATTTTGTAGTACAATCAAAATTAGCGCATTTGTTAAGAACATTCATTATACGCTCTATAGTTGCATCTCATTTTCCGACGTCATTCCCCCCTACAGGTCATCACACGGGAAATAATTTACTAAAAATGCATACTTTATAATTATAGCAGTTTTCAAAAATTTGTGGAAGACGCAGATCACCATACTATGGGAAATTCACGATATTTCACAGATTTCCAGAGTCTTTAAAACCCACTATAATCGGATTTTTAATTTTTACTAAGCAGAATTTTCACATTCTTCGATTCCCCACATGGGTATATGGAAATCGGTTTCCACATTTTTTTGAAAACAGCTGTAAATGCTGCGATGTCGGGTAAATGGCCTATAGGGGAAATAATTGTCGAGGAAATGGGCGGTTATCAAATCTTAATGTAACCTAACGTTTCATCGTTAACAATGGAATTACTTATTTTTTGGGGTGATACAAACCCAAAATAGGAAACAAATTTGAAGATCCATTTAAGATTTGATTAAAAATTCTAGAGGTTTCTCGATAACTATTTGATAAAATTCAGCCAAAATTTTTTTTTAATTCTGTGCTATATATTATAGAATGAGAATAAAAAAAAAATTTTCATCGAATTTTATAGATAGATACCGAGAAATCTACAATTAAAGTTTAAAAAATCATTCGAATAAAAAAATTGGGGAAATTTTCCAAATTCGATGAAAATTTGTCGAATTTGAATAATTAAAATCTTCATTAAAAGGAGAATTAAAATAAAAAATTTTTTATCGAATTTGATCAGGTAAGTGTCGTTAAGCACTTATAAAAAAAAACCGCGGCCAAATTTTTAATTAGGAAATCGATCCGTAATCCGACCATCTGAATTGATCCTTAAATATAGATAAATTTAAACATCCAGATCAGAGATTTTTATTCGGATTTGTCAAAGAACTTAAATAACGGACATAAGGATGTTCTCAAAGTTAGCTTTATATCTAATCTAACACGGATTCAATCCGGATTTAATAGAATCCGGATGGCCTGTCAAAGATAGGATCGAATCCCTACTTTTAATGAAGTTTTCTCGACATTTAATTGTCCAGAATCGATAAGAATTTTTTTATTTTATTCTAAAATAGAAAAGGACATTATAATTTATCTTATGCGGTGTATCGCCACCCATTATCGTCCAATAAGGAGCCTCCTACTAACGCTAACCCCAAACTAACGAACTTTAATGATTTTGCGTTACACCAGATCTTATAAGGTGTGATACATCGCATAGGCGAAAAAAAGTATAAAATAGTTAACTGGAAACCTTCACTAGAAGTTTTAAAAAAATTCTCCAAAATCTTTAAATGGATCAATTTTGTTGATTGCTGTTCCTTTTTGGGTTTGTATCACTCGGTGCACGCCGTTACAGTATCTTATATCGTCACTTTCATTAAACTATCTGTAAGTTGTATTATCATAGCTACGTCATACTGTAAAAGCATTATTATAAATGCAGTTGTTTTATTATAGCAAAATTATTAATAACGGATGCGCTTAAAGAGGAATTTTTCACTAACGCTAATGATAATCTTTTCTGAAGATGGATAAAGATTTTTCCTGTAATTATTGCCATCAGAAGGTGATCGGATGTATAGAAAAATTATGCAGAACTAATACACTTTCTAATAAACCATATTTATCATGTGGGAACGAAGATATTGACAAATTTATTCAAGATACAAAATCTAACAAAAAACATTGCGACGACTTTATTGAATGGATACCCCATTCTGATATTGAAATCAATAGTCCAATTGTACACGTAGAAGGGGGTCATGCGAAAATATTTATTGGCAAATGGAAGTTATTAACACATGATGATAATAAATTAGTATATGTTGATGTTGTTCTTAAAGTTTTGAAGGAATCTAAAAATTTTGACCCCAAATTTCTTAATGAAGTAATTATAAGCATCATTAATTCGATTACATTTTATCATTCACAAGTATGCAATAATAATTATTACTCTTTTAAATCACTTGTTATAGTTCAAAATACACCATCAGTGTCTAGGAACGTGTGCTGTACCTTTCTATGGTTTAACAACACGTCCAGAAATGGAAGGGTACGCGATGGTTATGAAACACGCGATTCACGGTGATCTCAGGAGATTTATCTATAAATTTAATTCTACACTCACATGGCCAGCGAGAGTTGAAATTCTTTCTAATATTGCGAAATCTTTAAATGAACTTCACAAATTAAATATGGTTCATCGAGATTTTCATTGCGGAAATATTCTTGTTGACGATGATACAAAAATATTTATTAGTGACTTCGGGCTTTCAAGTTCCGCAGATTTTTTATCAGGCATTTATATTATTAAATATAGACTGAAATTATTTAATTTTGTTATTATACTAAATCGATTTATTCTTCACAGAAGAGATCATTGGCGTTTTGCCTTATATTGCACCGGAGGTTATCCTTAGAGGACCGTATACAAAAAAATCAGACATCTATAGTTTAGGCATAATAATGTGGGAACTAACATCTTCTATTAGGCCATTTTCAGACAGACATCATAATATATATTTGGCTGCAGAAATCTGCCAAGGGCTTCGTCCAGAAGTCGTGGAAGGAACACCAGAAGCTTATAAAAATATAATGGAACGATGTTGGGATGGAGATCCTTTAAACAGGCCGGATTCATCGTTATTGATACAAGAATATGAAGAATTGTATGAAATAATTATTAGGGATCCAGTACAACCTCTTCGTGTTACGCCAAATTATACACCACAAAAAGGTAATTAATTGTTTAAATAACGATAAAATTAATTTGAGGGATTTATTCTTTTTATTAACGTAAATTCAATGCTATAGCATTTTGGGATCCTTTCTCGGAAAGTGCAGAAAGTAAAATGATGTTTATAACTTTGTTAAATTCTTATAATAAAAAGTTCAAACATGCGTTAATTTATTTCGTAAAAAATTTTTCAATTAAATGTTAATAGGTTTCGTTCACATATCAAGTGATGGTAAATTTTAATCTTTTAATGATCTAATTCAGTTATATTTTTATTCTTTAAACCGTCCCACTATCCCGAAATATGCTGCAATAGCAGGCAAATTTGCCTGAAAGACGGTTTAAAGGATAATTAAAGTTCAAAAATATATCGATATTAATTTATTCCGTAAAAAAATTTCATTTGAATAGTTTCCAAATCATTGACTATACTCAGCATGCCCTTCTCTGAATTTGGTAAATTTTAATTTTTATGATCATAAAAATATATCTCCAATCATATAAATTTCATAAATCGCGTGTTTATTTTATAAATTGTTAAATTCAGATTCAGGTAAGAATTATTCAAGAATTAGCTTCTTCTATAAGTGCAAAGAAATTGTATCTAATCAATTAATTAGACATTCCTTCGGATGAAAATACCGCTGAAAATAAAAATGATATCACTAACGTCAGTCAGTGCCAGTTCCCTAGCGGCGACTTTTACATAAAGTTGGAAACTTCACCTCCACGCTCTCCAAGCTTGGTTGTTGATATTGAGAGAGGTTTTTTAGGAACTAAAGTTATTGTCGCCCAACAAAAGAGCGACGCTGAGCATGATAGCTATCAACTTTGGTGTTATGAAGATGGTTTTCTGGTTAATAAACAAGCAGACTTATGTCTGGAAGCTGAAACTGGTAGGTCTTATCATAGGTTTAAAACAGAACTTATACCATAACAATGAAAAATTTACCTGTAATGGCTTCGGTAAATTTAACGGGAAAATGTGTTAATCTGAGCAGTTTTATGATCTTTCCCTATAGTAAAAGCAAGAGGCCGTCTCATCCTTAATCATAGAAGAAGTACAGGCCAAACTACTAATCAAAAGTGGATCCTTACCAGCGAAAGGCGTATTGCATTGCAAAGTCAACCAAAATTCGTACTTAGAGTTAAACGCAAAAATATTGTGCTTGCTGATAGTACTTCGAAAAGCTTCAAGAATATTCAATTCACTACACTGCCATTCCATCCTGGGGAGAAATGTAATTTCACTATTTCTTACTTTTTCAAAAGTTTGATCTATTGTGTCTCTTTTTTTTTTTAATTTCTCCAATACTATTATTAGTCATTGGTGTGGTTAAATTAGAATTGGTAAGCGCTGTAGGCTTAAAAAATGTCGATAGCTTCCTCGCTGGTAATAAATTTATTTTGTTCTGCCCTTGAAATTTGAAATTATTATTATGTCAATATAAACGATCCCATTCATTTAAATAAATAACTAAATTAATTAGGAGTATCTGACCCTTATGTTCGAATACTTCACGCGGATAATAATAAAGATATTATCGCTCAAACTAAAGTCATAGATAACAACTTGAATCCAGTGTGGAATGAAGTTCACTATCTACCTGTTAAAATTATTGGTGAAAAGTTCATTTTGGAAGTGATGGATTTCAACACTGTTATAAAACATAAACCACTTGGAAATTGCCAATTGGATACTTGTGAACTTATCAAAGAAGGCACTCCAAATGGTATTGACGTGTGAGTATAAAATTTTTGTTAGTAAAAAAAATATATGTATATATATAATAATTTTAAATCATTATCCTCACGTATACTATATTTGTAGTTGGTCAAACCTTTCCATTCAAGGTCGAATTCATTACAAAGCGAATTATTTCCCTCTAGAACCTCTTCCAACACCAACTCCCGATTTTCTTGCAAATATTAAGGAGAAACCCTTTGGTCATTCGGAATTTTGCGTTCTTGTCACACTACAAGCTCCAAATGGTGGTATTCCTCCTTCTGATACATTAGCCAATCTATTTGGTTTTGAATTTCAGAAAGATCTTTTAAACTTATACAAATCTCAATGCGGCGAAGAGCGTAATTTTAAGATTAATCCCACCGTATGGACCACTAGCATGGTCTTATGGTTTTTACGTTTCTTATTAAAGGATTGTAAAAGTGAATGGGATAGTTTTTGTGAGCATGCTGAACATTACATCAGTAAAGAAATTAACGATATTGCAATTGAACGCACCGTGATTGCTATCGCTAAAAGGGCTGTCCATGAACGATTTAAAATACCTATAGTTATAGCCAAAAAACCTAAAGTTAAAAGCTTTTTCGGTAGTATTTATAAAAAGGCCGCTAAACTTAGCGATCCAATTGAAAATGCACTTACATTTGATAAGAACAAACATGATGAGCATGAGAAGGCTGAAGCTCTTATTATCGTTGGAGAATCAGCCACTCCTGAAAAATTCAAAGAAATAGTCTCGGGTCAAAAAGACGATGGTTCTATTGAACTGAGCGATTCAATCTGTAATGAATTAGATGCTCCTAAAGAAGAAATCATTACAACAATTCAAAAGAAGATTAAAAATAGTAAACTTAAATCACCCAAGCATTCATCAAGTCTTGGAACTGCAATTAGCATTTCATACCTTAAGAATGCTGCACCCCAGCATGAAAGTTTATGGAAAGATAAATATGATAAAGCCCGTGAATATCTGTCAAAAAAAATAGGAGATGCTAATGCAGAAAAAGAACTTTTAGATTTGGCGGATAATTATGTAATTGAAAATAGCATAAAGAAAGTGATTAAAGATAAAAAGAGAAATGCAATATCTAAGGTGCGAAAATCAACTACATCAGAAAAGTGCAATGATGTAGTATCTAAACAAAAGGATGACGGTTCTTTTGAAATTAGTGAGACGGTTTGCGAAGAAATAGATGTTTCTATTGTAGACGTAGTACCTACAGCAAAGAAATATACACAAAATAAGAAACTCAGGTCACCCCAATCAGAGCCGTGGTGGAAAACAGCACTTATTCTTAGTTATCTTAAAATCGCTGCACCACATCACAAGAAACTATGGGAAGATAAATGCAATAAAGCTCGCAAATATCTTTCTAAACAAATTGGTGATGCTGCAGCAGAAAAGGAATTATTAGACTGCACCGACATGTATGTCGTTGATAATGTCACTAAAAAGGTTGAAAAAGATCATAAAAAAGACGCTGCAATTATTATCGTTCAGGAAGCAGCTTCTCCTGAGAAACACCAAGAAATTGTGTCTAAACAAAACGATGATGGTAGTATTGAGTTAGATGATTCAGTATGTAAAGAATTAGTCGTTCCCAAAGAAGATATTATCGCCACCATTCAAAAGAACATTACTAATAGAAAACTTCGAGTACCTCAACTCCCTTCATTACTTTCAACTGCTGTTAACCTTTCATATCTGAAAAATGCTGCATCTCAATATGAAGGTAAATGGGGAGATAAATACAATAAGGCTCGTAAATATCTTTCAAAACAAATTGGAGATAAAAATGCTGAAGAGGAATTAATAAAATGTGCCGATGAGTACGTAGTTGATAAATTAACAGACAAAGTAATTGAGGAAAAGAAACAAGATGTAATTGATCTTAAGAAAGCCCACGAATATCTTTCTAACCAAATTCGAGATACTACAGCAGAAAAAGAAATATTAGATTGTACTGATAAAGACGTTGTTGATAATGCTACCGAAAAGTTTGAAAAAGATCATAAAAAAGACGTTGCAATTACAATCGTTCAGGAATCAGCTTCTCCTGAGAAATGTGAAGAAATTGTATCTAAACAAAAAGATGATGGTAGCATTAAATTAGATGATTCGATATGCAATGAATTAGACACTTCCAAAGAAGAAATTATTATTACAATTCAAAAGAAAGTTAAAGATAGTAAACTTAAATCACCCGAATATTCATTAAGTCTTGCAACTGCAATTAATATTTCGTACCTTAAAAATGTTGCATCCCATCACGAAGGTTTATGGAAGGACAAATATAATAAAGCCCGCGAATACCTTTCTAGGCAAATTGGAGATAAAAATGCTGAAGAGGACTTAATAAAATGTGCCGATGAATACATAATTGATAAAGTAATAAACAAAGTAATTGAAGAAAAGAAATGGGATGTAATTGATCTTAAGAAAGATGAAATACCCAAGTCTGAAAAACCTAAAGATTTTTTCGAGGTGGCTCGAAAACTTGGTGATCAAGTTGAACGTGCCCTTACATTCAATAAAGACAAACTTGATGATCATGAGAAAGCGGAAGCTCTCATTATTGTTGAAGAAGCAGTCACTCCCGAAAAATGTAAAGAAATCATCTCGAACCAAAAAGATGATGGTTCTATTGAATTGGGTGATTCAGTTTGTAATGAACTAGATACTCCAAAAGAAGAAATTATTACAACAATTCAAAAGAATATTAAAAATGATAAACTTAAATCACCCGAGCATTCATTAAGTCTTGCGACTGCAATTAATCTTGCATACCTTAATAAAGCTGTACCCCATCACGAAGGTTTATGGAGAGATAAATATAATAAAGCCCGTGAATATCTATCAAAACAAATAGGAGATAAAAATGCTGAAGAGGAATTAATAAAATGCGTCGATGATTATGTAATTGAGAATGCCATAAAGAAAGTGATTAAAGATAAAAAGAGACATGCAGTAGTTACTGTGCAAAATTCAACTACACCAGAAAAATGCAGCGATGCAGTTTCTAAACAAAATGATGACGGATCTTTTGAAATTAGTGAGACGATTTGTGAAGATATAGACGTTCCCATTACGGAGGTCGTAACTACAGCAAAGAAAGATACACAAAATGAGAAACTTAAATCACCCGAATCAGAGCTGTGGTGGAAAACAGCACTTACTCTTAGTTACCTTAAATTCGCTGCACCAAATCACGAAAATCTGTGGAAAGATAAATACGATAAAGCTCGCGATTATCTTTCTAAACAAATTGGAAATCCTGCAGCAGAAAAAGAACTATTAGAGTGCACTGATAAATACGTCGTTGACAATGTCACTAAGAAGGTTGAGAAAAATCATAAGAAAGCCGCTGCACTTCCTCTTGTTCAAGATGCAGCTTCTCCCGAGAAATGTGAAGAAATTGAATTGGATGATTCAGTATGTAAAGAATTAGATGCTCATAAAGAAGATAATATTATTATAGTCACAAAGAAAAAATATCAATTACATAAGGTTTCAAACACTCTTGTAACCGCTATTAGCCCCTCAGATCTGAAAAATGCAGCGTCTCAATATGAAGATGGATGGGGATATACGTATAATAAAACTCGTGAATATTTTTCTAAAAAAATTAGAAATGAGGATACTGAAAAAGTATTATTAGAGTGTGCTGATAAAGATGTGGTTGATAATGTTACTAAAAAGATTGTTCAGGAAGTAGCTTCTCCAGGGAAATGTAATAACAGTGTACCTAAACAGAAAGATGATGATAGTATTGAATTAGATGATTCGGTATGCAATGAATTAGAAGCTTTCAAAGAAGAAATTATTTCTAAAATTAAAAAAAAAGGTTAACTAACAATAAACTTAAATTACGCTAGTTCTCATCAAGTTCCGAGGAAGAGGAAGAACCTGAAAAGCAAATTGAGTATGAAAAAGTGAATAAGGGTAAGATTGCATCGCAGTATCATCATAATTTTTTTGTGAATTAGTTATAAAACAAGTTTCATTTTTGCTTTATAACTTTAGATAAAAGATATGTAACTCAAAAATACACCTTTACACCTGAAGGTAAATAACTTATTTTTATTTATTTTATGCTAAAGATTTGATTATTGGTTTGATTAATTCATTTATTCTAGATTTGTTGAAGTTGATAAAGAACAAACAAAACAACTAAATACTTTCAAGATTTTTATATTATTATAATTTTTTATAATTTGCTAGTAAACAAAATATAAATATTAGTAAAATTCAATACTTGAATTTTTCAAAATTTTCTTATTAAAGAATTTATTATTATTATTATGTCTGTAGTATTTATAGAGTTTGCATAAAGACTATTGGTATATTATTATTAAAAATTTAGTTAATTGATAATTTTTATTTTATAAATTATAAATTGAGGTTTAATATTGTACAAGCATTACAAAATAAAATAAAATAATAAATATATGTATTTGTTAATTTTTTATTATATTTGTATCGATAATTCATGTAAACTTCAATTGTTAACGCTGTAAGTCCATAAAGTTTTAATGCTTTCAACGTTTATTTAGATCGCAAATACAGAGAAAATCAACATTTCATCTTTCAAATCATTTTTGTTCACCTTACCAAGAAAATTTTATTTTATAAGGATCATTTCTATAGATTTAATCTTTAAATCGGCAAATCAAGTTTGGCTTTTCAATATTCGTTGAATTGAGAGGTATTTAAATAATATTATTTAACCCGAAAATTAAATCCATAATTTTATTAATAAACGATTTTCAAAATTTTTAACGGATGTAAGTATGGTTTCTGGTAGACTTAGCACAGGTCAACCATAACTCGTTAATACTATCCGTTTCATAAATACGTACATGTCGTATCTATCTGAGTTGCAACTTTAGAGACACGGAAATTGTGATTTAGTGTGATTAAACCAAATCGCACTAAATCGCATAATTTTACATCATATTTATATTCTCCGATTAAAAAATTGCGTATTAATT
>CAJVPY010001442.1:0-19437 GCA_910591965.1 Dentiscutata erythropus | reverse complement strand
CCTCTGCACTCCAAGAGAATTTGAGCTACACTTGAAGAAACGTACACTTAGACACTACTTAAAAGTGTTGAAGGTGCGTTGATTTTGATTGATTTTTGGCTGATTATAAAACTACACACATAAAACTATGTAATCTTCTAATCGCTCGGTATACCACAAATTAAGTTTGTGTGATATTCGACAAATAAAAATGTAAAAAATCGATAAAATTAATATAAAAATTTGATAATCAATGATCTTAAATAATTCTAGAATAAGAATCGTTACACAAATTAATTCGTCATATATATTACCAAATATGGAAATTTTCCGGACTGTAATTAATTAAATTAATTACCACTAGCTATAATCGAACCGTTGACCTCATCTGTGAAGGATTAGGCGCCTAGACCACTAGGCTATGGGACTCTAACCCTTTAATAATTTTTTGTTTATTTGTTTTGATAATGATTTTTATATTACACCATATATATAATATACTGGTGTTGGCACCACTGGTGTGATTTAACATAATTGTAAAGATTTTTTAAAAAAAGAATTAAATTACTTGAATTACTGCAAGTGAATATTATAATTTTATAAAGGTTATGATATTTGTTTTGGATAATCTGAATATAAGTAAAACTATTCAAGTAAAGTTATTGGAGCTTTATGAAAATTAGAATAATATATATATTTTAAGCTGAAGTAAAGAATTCTCTAAAAGCAACTTAGTAAAGTTTGAGGTTTGTGATTTATTTTACAACTATGCGATTATATTAAATTTTAGTAAAATTATTAATAAATTTTAATTTTGGTTAATTTAATTTAAAAACTTACAAAAGGTTGGGCTGAAAAATTTATTTCTCTTTTTGAATTATATTTAGCTTCTGAATTAAAGCTTCCAAAGTTGTATTCGTAAATCTATCATATATGAATTTAATTAAAAAATATAGTTAGAGGAATCTACACAACTCTTTTCTATACACATTCAGCAGGAATAGAGTTTTTAACAAAACACAAAATAATTACTTCAGACAAGAAAGAAAACTCTTTCAAATCAAGCCCAGCAAGGGCCAAGGCTCTCATACCAAAAAAAGAGAAGACTCTTTCAACTTACACTTTTAAGAACAACTTACAAAAAACTCAAAATGACAAATCCGGTTAAGGTTACTAGTAAAGAAGAGAACAATAAAAACAACCTTCAATGCTTTGCAAACAGACAAGAAAGAAAGTTTGGCTGACTTGGTTCAACAGAAAAACTCTTGGAACCTTTCAATCATATCTCTACAAGTAAACAAAGAGGATAAACAAAACATCAAAACAAAACACGTAACCAAAAACGATCTAGTGATCCCGGGCCCTTCATATGACCAACATGCAAACCCAGGGGCACAAATATCAGAGGATAACCCATACAGACAAGTGGAGACCATTAACTCTACTCACAATGACAAGAAACTTCAATCTTCCCCTCCAAGGCAATGTGCAAACCTTTTCCCTAAACTTATGAGAGGACAGGCCACATACTCTACTTTCTCCCTGAGTGATCAAATCAAGTTCAAGAATGATAATGCACTTATCATCGACATATCCCAACTTCTGAGTTCATTCAATGAAATCATTTCCTCTCTCCATGAGAGTGTAGGAAATGATATTGTAGCAATTAAACAACATCTTAGAAATTGTTTTTGCAAGTTTTGGATTGCTTAGAGACTATGCTACAGATGCTCAAAAATTCTTTTTGTCAGTCAAGATTAGAAATATACTATTAGGTAACAGAGATCAGGTTTCAACTCTTATCAAGAAGGCCTTTGAGGATATAGGCAAAATCAACTCCATCAAACCTCTCCTGATTGAAGGAACCCCTTACTTAACGGACCAGTGGATTATTAATTTTGAAACTACAGATAATCCAGAATTAGAAAAGAATCTACCATGTTTCACTCATGTAGATGACAATAAGGTTACTACAGAATGGAGAGCAGCCCCTCCAGAATCACAAGTGACCTTCAAAGTAGTAATGTTGGTTCTCCCAATATAGAAATCCCAGTTCTGAGACCAACTATAGAGGAAGTTGCAAGGAGGGAAAATTTTTTAGAATCAACAAATAGTCCACTGAATAAAGGAGAGAAGATCACTATTGCCTCATTAGAAAGTGCGATTAAAGACTTGGTTGAATCGTCAGTTATATTCCCTGCCCCAGAGGAAAAAGATCCTTCTAAAGAGAAAGATGTGGTGACAGACAAGAACTCTGACTCTTCAGATTTTGTCTACACACAATCTCCAGAACTAAACTCCCTAGAGTCCCAGAAACTGGCTATCCCAAGGGATGAGCTTTCATTAAATAATCTCGTTTAAGCTTATAAGAATCAAGAAAAATCCTCCAAGTCCCATGACAACGAATCAATGGATGCTGATGAAGAGGGCTTTATTTTGGTGATGAATAAGAAGAAACAAAAAAAGATCATTAACAACAAAGTTAGACAAGTTCACATAAAAACTTTTCTATACAAAAGGGCTAGAAAGGGTATTCTTCCTTATTTAATTAAAATAGTTTTTTATATCAGTAAACAAAAAAGTTTACATAGCAACCCTTAATATAAAGGGGTTAAACAATTAAGAAAAACAACAGAAAACTTTAACTTTCTAAAAATCATATAATTTAGACATAATTCTTTTACAAGAAACAAATACAGAGAACTAGAATACAAGAGACTTCCTGGTCATTCAACTCATTTTGGGCTGATAAAACAGCTATATTAGCTAGCAAGAAAGATATAAAACTTTCAAACTCTCAGATATCTCATGAAGGGAGGGTCATATCAACAAAAATTGCTTATAAGAATTACCTCTTCCAAGTCATCAATGTTTATGCTCCTCCAAATAGTAAGGACAGAAGTGAATTTTTTGAAAGGTAGACACCACTTTATGATAAAAAATTGATAAACATATTGGGTGGAGACTTTAACACCAATATAAACCCAGAGACAAACCGATAGTGTTCCAAATTGTTAAAATTTTACCAACCGGTTAGTTGCCAACTATAGTTGGCAACTAACCGGTTACGTATATCATATGATATTTTCAGATATTAGCCAATCAAATCCAAGAAATCATTCCGAATTATCCCAAATAAGTGGAATATCTCAGAATTATATTAATTGAATAATTAGTTGGTTAGTTCTGGTTAGTTGGAAAGTTGTCAACTATTCGGTTTTCCAACTAACGATTTGGAACACTACAAACCGAGTTAGTTAAGTACTAGCACAATCAGATGTAATGCACATACAGTTTAAAAAATTTTGTTGACTCAGCATCTTTTGAAGAGAGCAACCCTTTCCTGACTTTCTTCCAGAATACATAGAACAACCAAACTATGGCTACTAGATTAGACTATATCTTTATCAATAAAAATTATGTCTTGCTTGTAGAAAAAACAAAAATATTATTTGGCAACTCAGATCACTTGATAGTCAAATGCACTCTAAATCTCAATGACAAACCGAAGAGTCCAACATCTTGAAGATTCAACAAACACTGTTTCAAAAAATAAACTCATAGAAAAAAGAGATCATAGCAGAAATCCAATCCTTTTCTTAGTAGCAAACTGGGACTGGTACAAAATATGCATTCAATCAATCATAAGAACTTGCCTCTCCTAGCATCTATATACACAGTTAATGATCTAAATCTTCAAATTCAAGATGAACTGCTACAACTAGCAGACAGATGGCAAGCACACTCCAAGGCTAGTTGGGTGGAGCAAGGAGAAAAGTCAACAAGATATTTCTTCTCAAGATATAAGTCCAGAACTAATTGCTCAGCACTCAAAGATATCAGAGACTATGAAGTTCCACCTGAGTTTGACAATGATCATATATCAAAGAACAATATGCAAAGCTCTACAAGGAGGAAAGTATTGATTTGAATGTAGCAACAACTCTGACAAATGATCTTCCTACTATCCCATCCTCAGAAAACAGAACTTTCATGAGAAATTATGCAAGAAGAAATAGTTGAGACAATTAGGAAACTTCCAAGTAACAAATCTTCTGAGCTGGATAGCCTTATATATGAGTTCTATAAACAAACTGAAAATGACATTGTTCCTGTTTTAGAAACAGTCTTTAACCACATCTTTAATTCAGGCCTCTTGCCCAAATCATGGTATAAAAACTTAATTACTCTTATACCAAAGAAATCAACAGATCTAAAGAACATTGACAACTGGAGACCGATCTCTTTGGTAAACTGTGATAAGATCTTTATGAAGATTATAGCCACTAGATTAAATAAAATTTGCAGCCTAGTAATCCCAGCTCACCAACAGGGTTTCGTTTCAGGAAGGTCAATAACAGATACAGCGTTAGATGCGCTTACAATAATGAGAAATCAGACTGACCTCATCAAGCAACATTGGCTTTTACTAGTGGACCAACAAAAAGCTTTTAACCATATTGACCATACCTTCCTACAATTAGTCCTTGAGAAAATGAATTTTAACTTGAAATTTAGAAATTTGGTCGAGAACCTCTACTAACCAAGAGGCTCATATATTTGAATTAGGTTCCTTATCAGAGCCTTTCAGAGTAGGAAGAGGGGTAAGACAGGGAGACTCTCTCTCACTGTTACTTTATATTTTGGCCTTTGAACCCTTGCTTCAAGCACATACAAGGCATATCCTTACACAACCAGACATTCAAATCTATAGCCTATGCAGATGATTTAACAATAGGAAGTTTATCAGATTGGCTTAAAACACAAAGGTTGTTTGACTTATATAAAAAGGCCTCAAGTGCAAAGATTAATAACCAAAAGACAAAAATTATACTACTTACAATAATGGCAAGAAGAGCTAATTAGAAGAGACGGACACCTTCAAGCTACTAGAATATGAAATTTATACAAATAGACAACCAAAAAAAGACTTATAGCTCTCTACAATTACCAAACTTAAGGATATGCTTTCCAAACTAGCAGCAAGAAATCTCTCCTTTAAAGGTAGAATTTTAATTGCAAAGTTTCTAATACTCTCCCGCATTTGGTACATAGCCTATATTCTCCCTCCAAGGAAAAAAACAAATATCAGAGATAAATGATCTAATGACCCTTTGGATCAAGGGCAATTCCAAGATGCTTCCAAGATATGCAACTTATCAGCTCTCTTATGAAAAAGGTGGCCCTCAAGCCCCAATAGTTGGGAATATACTAGAGGCTAGGATAATCACAACATGCTAAAGCTAATAACAGGAGATACTATAGGCAAAGATAGAAAGATCAAAGATTACACAATCCTTAAGTGATAAAAGAAATACCACAGTATTACAAATCTTCACCAAAAATCTAGTAAGATCCAAATCTTGGCCCTTGGAATGGAAACTTTTTGTACTAGCCTGGAATAAAGTAGAGGGTTCAGTCTCCTCCCTTTCACCATGGCCTTAGTCTAGAGAAAATATATATATTAAAGGGAAAATAAGTAGTAATCTTTGGACTAAATATCTAGTAAACCTTTTAAGAGATTCGTCTGGCACAGTCTCTCCAACCTTCATACTCAAAGAAAATACTCCAATAAATTGGATTACCTGTAGAGGTATCGATAATAAAAAGAGAGATATTACATGAAGACTTGACTATAGAGCCTTGCCACTGGAATACAGGATTTACAAATATCTCAGTTAGAGTCGGGAGCCTGCCCTTGGTGTGAGGATAGTATCCAGACCCCAGAACATTTTGCTATAGAATACAGAATAAGTAAGTCAATCTGGACAGAAGTCTACAAGTTTTTGAAAACACAAGACAACTCTACAATACCAAATTTTATAGAGGACATATATACGAAAAAAAACATTTCTCAAAAAAGGCTCCATACAACAGTCCAGTGGTTGAATATAACGGCAGTCTATGAAATTTGGTGCTGGTATATCAATTCCAAATAGGGAACAATATTAGATCAAAAATTTCTATCCCGGCAATCATTAGCAGTAGGGTCTCAAGAGAAATTAAGGCTTTGAACCTTAATTCCTCTATTAGCCAAACAAATAGAAAAATATGTAAATATCTAATATATAAATAGAAAATTATTTATTAAAATATTTCAATAAAAAGATGCCACCAGTGTTTTGGCCGCTTTTGTTAGGCTGGAAAATTTTTAATATATATATATATATATATAGTTGTTTAAATGAATTTTCTATTGAAATTTATAAAAGTTTACATTAATGCTCTGCAAACTCAAATTAAAGTTTGAATCCCAAATCAATTATTTGATCAAATCAAATATTTAACCAAATCAAATATTTGGCCAAATCAAATTAACCAAATAAATCAAATAAGTGATTTATATGGGTTTGTTTAATATGCATATGCAAAATCCTTTAAAATAATAAATCTGCTATGAGTTAGAGCTGGGTCTAGTGGTGCTGCTGCATTGAGGTAATTAATTACAACTAATTGTAGTAATGTTGCAATTTTTTGGTATTGATGTAAGTTATATAACCTAATTATATAAAATACTAAGTTATTAGATTCATATAGCAGCAAAAGACTTTGTGAATTGATTTTTTATTAGATTTGACAGGATTAGTTTTGGAAGGTTCAACAATATAAATCCAGTAAATTATAATATTATCAAATCTGGTGGCCTCTTAATACTGATACAAGATCTGTTACCACATATCAGTTTTGGGAGCTTTAACAATAGCTGAAACTGGGCAATAAAGCTACTTAAATGTACAATTGTCTAATTAACAAGAATTATAGCCAAAAAAAATTCATATGATTAGAGTACTTTTTGAACATGACCAATCATAGCTTTGGACTTTTCAGATTGTGCCTAAAATAAGGGCAATTACGAATTTTGTCAGACATTTTAGAAATTTTCATATGGGGCGAAACTAGCATCGTCTAAATTAATTTTTGTAAATTTCTATTTTGTAATTTATTTTTTATTCGCATTATCTTCAATAAGTTACAACAACATTTTCTGCTTCTTTATCCTTTATTAGTTTTATTACCCTTTGCAGTTTTGTCAGCTTTGTTACTTTCATCACCTTTTGCCAGTGTAACTATTGTAAGGGAGAGCTTGATATTGTCATGCCGAGTTTAACTCTAATGGTTGACATTAGAAGGGTCACATGATGGAGCAATAAATTATGATATTCGGATATTCATAATTTATTATAAAAAAGAATGTAAATATAAGTAACCTTTATTTATAGAGGAATTTTGGGAGATCGAATATTATCCTTAACTAAAGATGAAGATGCACTCTTATATACATTCTAATTTTATATAATGTCATCATGGGGATCTTGTAGACTCCACATTTACTCAAGGTACAATGATTACAAGTTTATCAAGCACATATACTCGTTATTTGGAGCATAAATACTCTTGCATGAAATAAGCTACTAAGAATATACAATAATGCCTAATACTACTAAGATAAGATTAACATGATATACATATGGACATAGGTGATGACTTAAAGAATTAAACTAATACAGAAGTGAGGAGACACAAGAAAAATTAATTATTACACCAGCTTCGCTAGTTTCATCACCCTTCATCAGTTTTGCATTTCGTCATTTGAGATTTAGTTGATGAAAGTCAAACTAGGTTTCAACTTTTGTCAGTATGAAACCTGAGCTTTCGTCTAATAACTATAATCATGAACTAGTTCATAGTTGACCCTGATGTAGTTCATGATTGACCCCAATGCCACCAAAGTTGATTATAAACTAGTTCACGGTTGACTTGATGCCACCAAAGTTGATTGTGAACTAGCTCATGGTTGTTTGTAAACTAGTTCATGGTTGAAACCTTGAGGTTTTGCACTAACGAAATGTGAAACCTAGTTTTGTCTTTCATCAACTAAAATCTCAAATAATGAAAGGTGATGAAACTGATGAAAGATGATGAAACTGACGAAATTGATGAAACTACAAAGGGTATGAAACTAATAACGAAAGCAAGTGTAAGTAAGGGTGCCACTGGCTTCTACATTTATGTTTATATAAGACTAAAATTTAAAACATACAACTGTATCAATTTTAATAAGTAACTTAAGAAGTAATTGATTAATTAAATAAATTAGTACAATTAAGATTATTCAACTTATTTCTGTATATCTATATCAAATAAAAAATTATTGTGCCTATTGGCTAAATCAATAAAAGACTTTTTATTAATAAATTAGCACAGATAATAAAAATTAATAAGAGGTACATATATACATTGTTTTCAGATCTTCAATTATAAAATTTCTGTAATTGGCTTTTCAAAACCTAAATATACAAGCCGGGTCAAGCAAATAAACATCTTCGGCATTAAACATAGATGAAAATAGCTTATTTGCTATTTATAATTTCTGTAATTGGTTTTTTAAAACCTAAATATATGTACAAGTCAATAAACATCTTCAGTAATAAATATAAATAAAAAGCCTAGACCTGTGGGTCATTGCACAGTGGTTAGTGTGCCCAGGTCCCAATACACAAGGTCATAAGTTCGAAACCCACAAGGAGAATTGTTCTCTGCTAGAACCACGTTTGGTAATAAGGGTTGCAAGGTATAGTCACGGTACGGCCAGGCAATATCCAGAAAAGGAAAGAAATCTGACATATAGAAAGTTATTAACATGAGAATCTCCCGATTTGAACATTTAATAGGAACCCATAATAGGAACAAAGATGTGTAGTACCTGTGCAATGAAGTAAGAAGATTCTGGACTTCCTGCAGGAGACAGTTGATATCCGAACAGACCTCAAGTGGTATGATTGTATAAGGAAGTACTGGTAAATACGAAAGTATGTGGGAGTAGGTTTGGAAAACTGAAAGGCCGATTAGGCAGTAGGTTTGAAGATCGAAACTGGTAACACAGAGATGAAACCGGGAATGTAAGTATACAGTAGTGTTCCAAATTGTTAAAATTTTACTAACCGGTTAGTTGCCAACTATAGTTGGCAACTAACCGGTTATATATATCATGTCAGATTTTAGCCTGAATTATCCTAAATAAGTGAAATATTTCGGAATTATATTAATTGAATAATTAGTTGGTTAGTTGATTAAAAAATTTTCTAACCTCAACTATTTGGTTTTTCAACTAACAATTTGGAACACTAGTATGCAGGTGTTAAATATAAGGAGGACAAGTCTAATTATGGAATCAAGGTATGATAGCTATAATAAATAAAGGTGAATGATAAAGCTGTAATAGGTGGGGAACTGCGAATCTCAAAGTCAGGGGTCCTACACCGCAGGATCAGGGACCCGGGATACCTTAGGTAGACTTACCAAATACATGGCATATAAAAACACTAGAGAACACCACATGATGGTGACATACATAATGTCTAATATGTATAACTAAGAAATTCAATATAATAATATGAGATCTTAATAAATAAAAGACACTTAACTGTGGTCTGTCAGCAATCATGCTGTCAGAAAATTAAAAAAAAATAAAAAAAATAAAAAGCCTTATTTGATGTGTTAAATATCTAAATTATAGAGATATTTTTATTATTTTTATTGATAGCTACATCTAGACCAAAATTTCACTAGTAATTTTTTAGCAAGAGAAGTAGGGATTCACTATTATTATAAAGTTTCATAATTCAGGTTTTTTTTTTTTTTTAGCACTAAGGTTTTGTCATTTTGAATTTGGGTTTCATCAGCAGAGTTTGAGGTTTCGCCTTTCATCATTTTGGGTTTAGGTTTCATCTTTCGTCACCAAGCAAAAAAGGTTTTGTCTAACAACTATAACCATGAACTAGTTCATGGTTGACCCCGATGCCACTAAAGTTAATCATGAACTAGTACATGGTTGACCAAAGTCGATCATAAATTAGCTTACAGTTGATCATGAACTAGTTTACAGTTGACCTTGATGCTGCCAAAGTTGATCATAAACTAGTTCACTATTAAAATTGATACTAAGATGAGTTATCATTTCTCATTAAATTAGTCTATAGTAATAATAATAAGTTTTAAATAAGCTTAGAAGTTAGTGAGATAAATATGATCACCAATGCACCTGTTAGCAGGATTGTCAATTGCAGTCTAAATAATCACATCCACAAGTCACTTAAAGTTGCAGGCATTATAACATACAATAATAAATAGGTAAAGTTTATACTATATAACAACTATTTGAATAACTCAGATTAGATTTCTCAACCAAGTCTGATAATAACCTAGAATTAAATATAGATTAAACTAACTCAAATTAATGATATATTATTTTTAAACTATTGAAAAGTTACATTACTTTTGAAACCACATTACAATATCATGCTTTAATAGCATAGCTTAAGCTAACCATGACTTTTAGGAGCTGAACCAGAACATCCAAGTAGATAGTGATCAACTAAAGATTATAATATTTGCTACATATTTATATTTTGCGTGTGAGTATAAAGAATATACTGCATATTTATATTAATATTAGTATTTAATCAGGGACCCAAGATACCTTAGATAGACTTACCAAATACATGATATATAAAAACACTAGGGAACACCATATGATGGTGACATACACAGTGTCTAATATGTGTAACTTAGAAATTCACTATAATAATATGAGATCTTAATAAATAAAGGATGCTTAACTGCGGTCCATCAGTGATCATGCTGTTGGAAAATTAAAAAAAATCTTAGTATTTAATCAAGTTCATGCTCATAAATATTAATTATTTTATTCACTTTAATTAGTACATAAGTATAGAAAACATTTATAAATCTAAGTCTTTAAAATAAGTTATTTAAGTCTGCGAATTGGTTCTTTTATTCGCAATAATTTAGTTCTTGAGTATAAAAAACAATTCATTAATCTAAATATTAAAAATGCTATCTCAGTTTGTTTATTATTCATAAATTGTTTAGATTATAAACATAATGAGCATTTAAGCTATCCAAGTTTATAATATTTGCTATTTATATGCATAAATATTGTATATGGGTATGATAATCTATGCATTTAAAATCAGATACCCAATGATTTGTTTTGTTTAGTGCTAGTTTTTTATCCTTACTTTTTGAGAATGATAAATTATGTGTAAAGTGTGTAAAATTTTACCAAGTTTTCGAAGAAAAACATTATTAAATAAGAACGGAAAAGAAAAAAAAAATATGAATACTAAAAACGAATTAGAAAAAAAGCAAAAAATATTAGATTGACTAGTGGAAGAAAAAGATTATGAAAAGTGTGATGATTTAGCTGAACTGAACCAATATGCTTTAAAAGGCCAAGTTCATGAATATTTTACCATTTAAGGTCATTCATTCACATTAATTTAGTGCACGAGAATAAAGACTATTTATTGGTCTAAGCACACAGGCTCATAAATATTTACTATAGTGGCTATATGATAATTTGCATTATATGCACAGACTTAGAACAATTTCTTATCAATACCATTATTGAACTGAAGAGAATGGACTTTAAGCAGCCCTAATTTTACCCATGCTCGGATTCTTGCTACATAGAATCAATATTTAGTATATAATTTTCAAAAAATTAAGTTAAATCAGCACAAATAAGAAATTAATAATAGATACTTAGATTGTTTTAATCAATTAATAAATAAAATTGACTAAGCAAGTCGACTTGAATAAAAAATTGCAAATCACCATAGACAATAAACTAATAAAGCTAAAAAACTGCATTTGTTATATTTTTATCAAATACATTAAACTAATATAAATACTTACTATTATATACAAATCATTTTAGTAAATATTAATTTTCAGTTTGGCTTTTATAATCCAGCCAAGTTATAAAAACCAATTTATAAATTTATATGGCCTTATTTATGCATATGTAATAAATTAATTCTATATTTATTTTGTTTAGTTTATTATTGTTAAATAATATAATATTCTATATTACAGAAAATTACTCTCTATAGCATAGTATTTAATACAATAAGGTTATATATCAATACTACCAAAAAGTTTCAACTTTACTACAATTAGTTGTAATTAATTACCTCAATGCAGCAGCACTACTAGACTCAGCTCTAACTTATAGCAGATTTACTATTTTAAAGGATTTTGCATATACACATGAAACAAACCCATATAAATCACTTATTTGATTTATTTGGTTAATCAAATATTTGATTTGATCAAATAATTGATTTGGGATTCAAACTTTAATTTGAATTTGCAGAGCACTAGTTTACATAGAAATTTTGTTGCTATATATAGTAATTAATTTGCTATATTTAGTTAGTTAAACTATATATAGCAGTTTTTGTTTTTTTTTGTTTTAAATAAAAAAAAATTATTTATATAATAAAAAATTGTTATAAAAAATAAATATTATAAAATTAGTATTTCTAATTTATAAAATTTGTAAAAATATTAAATAATGAAAATAAAGTAGTTTGGCAAAATGAATAAAAATAAAAAATATTTAAATAAATTTTTTTTTAAATTTTAATATTTTAATTTATATATTCATAAAGATATTTTCTTAAAATCATCTCATTATTCATAATCATCTGACATATAAATGATCAATAATCATCTATGATAATCAATCCTTCTTTTCTTTCCTTTTTTTTATTATTCTAGTATATTTATATCTAACAATAACATCTTTTCTTTTTATGTAACTGTTAATGGCATCATTACTGAAGTCATCATCGGATTGTTGTATGAGTTGTTGTAGAAGTCGTGTCTTAATAGAAGTTTTGCCTTTGGTGATTGTGATCTCATCGAGACTTTCGGTCGTCATTGGTGGTAATGATTTCATTGAGTGATTTTGGTGATTGTGATTTTCTGTCTATTTTCTTGAAATTATTATTGTGTCATTGTCGGTGCACCATGTTAGTGTGTTGGTTTCTGTGTAATTTTATGTTGTTTGGTGTGGTATGAAATGTTTGTTATGTATAAGGCAGTACATCGTAGTTAAGATTAGATTTGTACAATGCATAACTTATCTTCTAGCAAAGTACTTTTGCTGGGATTTGATTAGTTAAAATAGAAGTTCGCAGGCCAAAGGTCTGCGAACATATATATAGGTGTTAATTATTATGTTATTCAAATAAAATATATGTGTATTAAATAATAAATTATATTTATATATGGGATGAACTTTAATAAAATCATTTAGGATGATATATAGCAAATCTCATTCATAAAATATATAATTAGTTTTAATTACATTTAATTTTTTAGCAAAATTGATTAAGTTTTTAGCTTTTTATAATATTTTTAATATAAAATCTTAGATATTTATAGGGAACTCTTTCTGATAATCACTTGAACTACATTTTTTGAAAAACATTTTATTACAAAAAAAGACCTTACAAGCTGGCACTTGATATACTAGACAGTAAGATAGCACCTGTTGTTTAGAAGTAGTTTTTATATGCTACTTGTCAACAGGCTCGGAGTTTATCACTCACTGTATAGTCTCAGTACTCATTGTTTAGAGGTAGTTCTCATACACTACCTGCTGACAAGCCCAGAGTTTAGCACTTACCGAAAAAAGGTAAGCAGGTGTTGGGTGGTGGGTCTTGACTAGTGTTTCGATCCTATTTTCAAAAGACCATTTGGATTAAATTCGGATCCTCTTCAACATATCCGGTTTATTCGAATTTTAATTTAAATTAGCAAATTCAGATTTAATTCAGATTCAATAATGGGAATCCTAGTAATTAAACATCTAATATGTAGTGTTTTGATCCTATTCTTAAAAGACTATTCAGATTAAATTTGGATCTTCTTTACAGTATTTGATTATAGCTGTTTTTGTAAATTCTGAGACACTTGAAACGTTGCCTATGACCAAATTGATAAGTTTTTGATGTCAGCTGACATTAGTAACTTATTGATTCCAGCTCGGTAACTTATCGATTCAGTCATTAGAAAATTTTTTAGCTGTTCTAGCATTTATGAAAACAGCTGTTGTTCACCAACAGCTCATTTTATTGATAGTTTATTTCACTAACAGCTCATTTAACAAAGTAATTCTGGTTATTGTCAGGTTAGAATTAGAGTTAAGGTTGTGTAATTTATAAAAAAAACTTGTTAGTGAAATAAGCTATTGGTGAAATAAACTGTTGGTGAAGTGAACTTGTTGGTGAATTACAGTAGCATTTGAATTTTGCAGCAATTCAGATTATATATATCTAAGATAAGGATCCATATAATCCTTATCCTTAATCTGATATTTATTATGGATCTATCTGTTAAAATAAACAGATTAGGATATCCGTATTTAAACTGAATTATTGGATCAATTTGAATTGTCAAATTACAGATCGAAACACTAGTCTTGACTGTAGGTCTCTCTTTATCTCTTGTCATTTGTCTATTAGTCTTCAAAAATTTTTATAAAAAGTGGGGATTTGGCTTACCTCTTCCAAAAGATTAGCATTGTTTACTTATTAAATTTAAATGAACTGGTAGATAGCAACCACGTGTTTGGAGACAAATACGTTGTACAGGCTCTAAAATGAGTTCCAGTCAAAAAAGAAATCTCTGGTGGTAGCAGCAAGTTGCTTGAGACACAAGTACTGAAGTAATAGCACCTTTACAGAAATGTTGCAATCTTTGTCATTGTTGGTACCATATATAGAGAGTTAAATCTAGAGTTGCAGGTAAAACTAATTAATTTCACAAGTTTTACCAGTTTCACTTGGTGCACTATTGGTGCATTGTTGAAGATTAGCTTCATCTATAACTCTAGTTTTACTATCGGTGCACCAGTTTTACCTAGTGCACTATCAGTGTACTATTGAAAATTAGTTTCATCTACAACTCTAGTCGGATCCTAGCATAGTGGTAGCACTTGGTTTGAGATATAGACTAGGTTATTAAAAAGATTCAGAAATAGGTCAGAGGGAATTTTAAGGTTAAGTTAGTCTTACAACAGAGATATAATTTTTTAAATTACCTGGCACAGGTTATAATAGTATGTCAGATTGCTTAATTTTTCTTTTTTTTGCTTGTTTCATTTATTTTTATTTATATTGTTGTTTCATTTTCTCTTTTGAGTTCTGTCTTCTTTTTTTAGAATGATTTCTATTTTTTTCAGTTATGAAGAAGTCTTTAGAAATTTTCTTTAAATTTGTTTCTTTCATAATTTTGGCATATGTTAGTTTTATATAGAAGTAGAAGGTAATATAATCTGCTCGGATCTAAGTGGATTGAGTTCGGAAGAAGGTATTATCAAAATTTTAGATGAGATAAGTTTGAAAGGAGGAATCAGCTCTTAAAAGAAATCTTTCTTTTGTAAATTGGCATATATGTTTGTGCTATACAGAAGTAGAAGAAAATATATTCTGCTTAAATAAGTCTAGAAGAAAGGCAAAGTGTAATCAGTTCGAATGTAGGTAGCTAAATACCAAGATATAGCAGGTTTTTAAATATAGGTAGCACTATATATGGAACTTGTTGGCAACATCAATGTGATAACCATACTTGGGCACTTTTATACAGTCAGAGATTTTACCAAATATGGAAATCAAATCTAGAAAAATCTATAGAATTTTGATTTTTATTTTTTTTAATCAAGAGTAGAGAATTTTCATAACACTAGACTATAGCTAATAATTATTCGAACTAAAAGTAGAGCACTTTTAGTTTTATAATCAGTTAACATCTTTTCATAATCAACCCGAATTAAAAAAGTAAATGAGAACTTAAAACTTATAAATTCGTGTAAGTTGTAATATTACTACAAAGTTATTAACGATTTTATAGTATTTTCTACTAGATCTAACAATGTCACAAACCACACAACGACCAAAAGCCATAGATCTTCCTTGTATATTTAAGAACTTAGTTGGTACTTATCATGAAACACTTAAATTAGAACTTTACAAAACGAAAGAAAGACAAACTTGGAGACATGCTAATACTCAAAAAACAGCTAATCAGCTTTATTATATCATGTTTTTATGCCTGAGCTTATAGAATTTCAATCTTTTTTAAGCTTTTACTCAATTTGCGAAAAACATTATAATCAAGTTGTAGCTGCTGACCATTTTTACCAACGGCTTTTAGGAGATCTTCCTCACAAAAACAAAAAGTCTCGAATCGATACTAATTTTTCAGACGATTCTATTTCTATTCACAAATCTAGTGTTCATGAGATCGGTAGTTTTAGTATTCAAGAAGAGGGTTATAATTCTAGCATTCATGAAGTTTACAACTCAAGTGTGCTTGAAGAGATAATTACTAATGACGAGTTACTACTAAGAGAGTTTGAAAAAGCCCAAGAAATATTAAAAACTTTGGATCAAAAAGATAAGGATTATGTAACAAGTCTTATTAATAAGATTACAAAATTACAGCAACAAGTAGGAGATCAGAAACAAGAAATTTTATCTCTGAAGAAGCAACTATGTGAATGTCAAGAAGAAATCATTCAATTAAAAGATTTATATCAGGGTCTATATGAAGAAAATGAAAAACTTAACAACCAATGGAATTCCCGATTTTGTGACCAACATAAGCATGTACAAGCAATCACCGATATCACAATAACTGAACGAGAATCTCTATACAAGGATATAGAATCTATTATGGGAGACAGTACTAGATTTTCTTTAAAAAATCTATTAAATTACTCTCCACAAACATGGCTAAGTAAATGCAATCCAGTTATTGTAAAGTTTATAGAAACACTAACTCATAATAATCTTGATTCAGATTTTTTGAATGCTGAAAAACTTTACAAAAGAGCCATGGCCGTCGATTTAATATATGGATCCAGACACAGAAAATATGTATCAGAAATAAGTCTTGTAGCATCAGCAATCAAATATTCTATTGCACGATCCAAGACTATTATTAATATTGATGGTCATATTACGAATTCGGGATGTTATTCTCGGTTTCAGAACTGGTTAGGCGAATTATCTGAAGAAGAGGAGCCTTTACCCCAAGAACTTTTATTCATGGCATTTGATAACAAACAATGGGGACAAAAAAACTATCTTGACCGGGGATCTAACACAGTAATATTTCATATTGTTACTAGTTTTATTGGGTTTAATATGGAGTCACAAAATTATATTCAACATACAAGTGTACCTTGAATATTGGATTCCCTCAATAGGTCACACTACGAAAGCCTATCTGACATTACGTCTGAGATGCATGAAGTGTTGAATAAAGAATTACATATTTTTCTTTCTGAAATTATTGATTTATTATGTTAAGAAAAATCATCTACAACTAATAAGATTGATTCTTTTGTCGATAGCTTAGGATCAAATAATCGTCGCAATAAATAGTGTCCTATTTGTAATGAATTGAATATCAAAAATCGAAAGCATGTTTGTCCAAAATGTGGAGCTCGGCTACCTAATTTATCAGAATTGATGAAACAAAGTACTTCCGATTTGAAAGAAGATACAGTAGACCAACCAATTCCTTTTAAACCTTACAATGTTGAAAAGGAAAATAACCTATCTACCATGTCAAAAATTAGTATTACTCAAAAATCAGTTGCCGATCAAGAAGTTAATACTCCTGACCTATTTATCTCTGATCCCCTTAATATTAATTCTAATTCGATTGCAAATGTTGAAAAAGTTCTTCACATTGAAAAAATAACAGGAATTAAGAGCGGAATATGAAAATGAGTAGCCGTAACATGTGATGGTACCATTACATAACTAAAATAAAAAATAAATACCCATGGCTGATTCTTATTCCTGGACAATTGCATGAAGAAATGAATATGCTGTGTGTATTTGTGGAGTTAAATTGGTAAGTAAATGATTTTTTTAAAAAAAATTTTCTTAAAAAAATTTTAAATTTTTATTAAAAATTTTTTTATAAATTTCTTTTTTTTTAAAAAGTTTTAATATTACAAATAAAACTTTTAATTATTTATAAAAGAAATATCGATCTCAAACAATTCGCTATGTGTCAAGGATATAAAACTAAGAGTCAGCTTGCTTATTTCAAGAAATGTCATAATCATCACAAAGCTTGGGACTTAGTTTGTAATATCTACCGCCAAGCAATGGCTATGGAGTTAGTGTGGCTATACGTTAAAGACTGTTTAAATCCATCGGCAGAGGGTTATTTGGCCTGGACAAAAAAGCAAAATGATCTGCTCTATCAAATAAAGTTTGAACAGGTAAAATTTTAATTGATTAAAATTTATGCTCTCAAAGATATGTAACAAAAAGTCTTAAGCTTTAATTGTATATAGCAGTTATTTCTTATATTTTCAAAGTTATTTTATGTATGGCTATGTAAGTAAATGTGATTGTGCAATTATAACATTAAAAATTTTATAGTGCACTTAAATACAGTAGATCGTTTTCAAGCACCTAACACAGCATATCAAAGAATTCGTTCGATTGAAAAGAATTTGGATTTTTTTTGAACAAAATATAGAAGAGTTGACTATCTTTTTTTTAAATCCAATTTTTGTTTAAATTATCACATGATTTCACGGACATGCATGTCTGCGAAATTACACAACAGTTGAATTATTTCAAGTTGAAATATATCGAGAGAAGTGCTTTGGAACAGGAATATCTAGATCTGTTTCACGTATAATTAAAGCTAAGTGGATTCGAATTCCATATATCATATTATATTCCAATTGTTTATTTATTTCTCAAAACTTTTATGTTGCATTATTTTTGATAAATATTGTATTTATTTATTGTTTAATTTGCTAATTTATTAATTTATCAATTTAAATAGATATTCTGTTATCTGCAAGCGATTATTAATTACAGAGTGGCTATTAGGAGAAACAATGTATTACTGAAGAGAGCTGCGAAAAGGGTTTTTTCTCCAATATGGTCAGCACGCCATCATCCTATATATCGCATAATAGAAGTTGCAACTGATGCAGCTTAATCCGATAGTATGTGATATTATAGAAAGAAATTGCGTGGTTTCACGATCAAGATTTTTTAATCAGCATCAAGGATTAGATGCGATTTTGGAAGAAATAAACAAAACTCTAAAGTCATTAATTCCTCCTATTCCACAAATGCGTCATTGGCAAATTGCTGCATGTAATTGTAAGAAATTCCTTCAGGTAACTATTATATTAACATCATTGCTTAATATTTGAATTAATTAATTTACAACTAATAAAATATTTAGTTGCAGAACAATTTTTTCAAATCAATTGAATACAATGATTTTCAGACAGTTGGTTCAAGGAATCGCCCAGAGCCAATTTTAGAATGTCAGAGATTCCGAGCTCATATAAGAAAAAATAAATTCCTTGATCCAGTAGATTCGAGACCCATCCTTAAAAGTTTGAGTGGAGAATATGAGCTAAGCATACAGTTGATAAATTTAACTGGTTTAGCGAAGCAAGCTCGACAAGAATATATTATTAATGTTTTTTGTGATAATAATTCAACTTCTCCCTAGAGGAACTTAGAGTTAGATCTTACAATCTGGGACTTGCCCTTTGGAGTAAACCTAGCAAGAATTAAAAGATGTTTT
>CAJVPY010001441.1:0-19440 GCA_910591965.1 Dentiscutata erythropus | reverse complement strand
CTACAGTACCTCGTAATGCCAGAGTTGATATATATACCGATTCTCAGTCAATCATATCCAAATACGATAAACTTTTATGCACCTCGACCAAATCCTCTAAGTACTTTAAATTCGACTACTGGCCTATATGGCATACTCTCCTTAATGCCATCAAGGCCTTCAATATCCAGCTCTCCTTTTATAAAGTTCAGGCACATGCTAATAACTCGTTCAACAACTTGGCTGACTCTCTAGCTAAGAAGCATCAAGAACCAACAACTCATATCCTTCAATTTAATCATACCAACATATACAACCCCAACTTCATTATTCAGTGGAAAGAACAACCTATAGAAAAGCCTACTAGACAACTAATCAAAAATATTGGCAGGGCATATACAATAGCAATGTGGTCCTCACAAAAACGCAATGCTGAATGGGAAAGTCATACCCAAACAATTAACTGGGGCTCAACTTGGCTCTATCTCAACGATAATTCAAAAGCCACAACTAATATCACATTCCCCAAACTAAACTTATGAAAGCATTTAGAGTTAAAAACTTACTAAACGAACTGCCAACCTATTACCACTTCCACAATATTATACCTAAAATATTTTTAGCCAATACCTGCTTTGCATGCAATACCCCAGACTCAGCTACGCACTGGCTTATCTGCCACAATCCACAAATGATTAGCCAAATTGTTCACCTCTCAATCTTGAAAATGGTTACCAAACACCTTAGTGACCAGACTTTAACATAGTAGAGAGCAACAATAAACTTTATCGAATCTCATACCTCCTTTAACAACATTCTTTTGTTTAATCTCCAAACACATGCACTACCCACTACTTTAAAGAGACTTATTTCATTCCACTTGCTACAAGCACTACAAGCAGTTGGTATACAACACAAAAAGGCAGCAGATATTATAATTCAGATACTTCTACACATATCTACAGAGATCCATAAGCAAATCTGAAAGCTATATTGTAAAAGACTTGCAAAATGGAAAAAGCAGCACAACATACAAATCTCTAATCAAACTAAACAGACCATACATAAACAAGCACAAAGTCAACGGAAAAAACCTCAAAGATTCACTTACAGCTATCTGTGTGGCCTACCAGACCAACAGCACGATAACAATAACTGCTCTCCTGAAGGGCAGGCACAACACAAATTCAATTAATGGTCAACAACATGATACAATTTAGCATTTCTACAAATCACATACTAACTATTAAAACCTAGGTAAGTCTTGACCACTCTAGTAGGGTTAGGTCGCAGATAATTAGCTTTAGCTTTTAGTCTGAGCTCTTATTCTTGCATGTAATTTATAAATACTTGTTATTATACAAATTTAGTTTTTATATAGTTTCTATGTAATTGCTTATATAAATTACTTAATAAAGATATGAGCAAGGCCTCACCTTAATACCAAAAAAAAAAAAAAACCAAGAATTAAATAATATAAGTACTTTTAATTCTAACAAAAAGTGTTGTTTTCAAGCTTTTCAAGATGTGTTGAATAATCCAACCTATCAGCATAACATTTATTGTCAAGTTGATAATAAGAATCTTGAAGATTACTATTTTAAAATGGAAAATCAAATACACACAAGATATAAAATTCATAAATGTGTTTATAAAGTTGACGATTTGGTAAAAATTCAAATTGCTAAAATCGATTGTAAGCCCAGTAATTGTTGTGTACTTCCTTGCAAAATATTTTCAGTACTTTTTAATAACAGGTATCATCTTGTATATCAATTTGGCATTTTAAAGAATATATTTCTGGCTAGTAAAGTTGTACCACTTGGACCGAGAAAATTTGCTGAATTGGATAATTTTCCGATTGATAAAGATATTAGCATTATTGAGGCTGCAAAACTTCAATCCAATTCCTTCATGAGTAATAAAGGATGTAATTGTAAGGGTAATTGTCTTATTGTGAAATGTTTGTATAGAAAAGCGAATACTTTATATAGTAGTGGATACTATTCAAAAAATTCCAAATACAAGAATAGAGCTTAAGAGTTAAGAAACTAAATATCATACAGTATATCAAAAGAAAAATTGTAAGAAAAAAGAAATTTATTTTAATTTAAAATCATGTATTGATTATAAGCTTTTTATTGTTTATATTGTATGCCAACATATCTTTATGCTTTATTTACATTGATAGTATAAGAATAAAGATTTTTTCCTTTTACTATGTGTGATTTATGCTCCGGATATAATATAATTCTAATAAAAAAAATAAAATAATAGCATGACTTGGCTAATTAATAACTAATTAATTAATACATATAATGGTGTTAATGTTTTATTAATTTGGGCTAGTTTGAAAGATAAGTAGTATTTATTTATTGTTAATTTATTCAAGCATCTAAATAAATTGATCAGATAATAATTATAATGATGCTCAAGCATCACAATTGATGATGATATTTATAAAATTAAATGCTTGAAATACTTTTGTTTTCGTAATATTCATTATACTACCAAAAAAGACCTAATAAAAAAAAATTATTTTTGATCAATTATTAAAGTTTTAACGTTAATTATATTGGCAATTTATAATTTTATAACATATCGAAATTAGAAAACTTAAAATGCAAAAATATAATAATGCAATTTCTAAAATTCTAATAAAATTTTGTATATATTCAAAAAAAATTATTTATACATGGTTACTAATTTATATTGATATGTTTAATTAACTTCCTTGTTATGTCATATGATTAATTAGTTAATGTTAAGTGATCTTTGATCCGAGTACTCTGTATAAGAATTCTAAATTGAGCTACCCGATCCTGAATCGGGACAGCCAGATTCTGAATCAGGCAGATTCCTATCCAGGATACAACATATACTTAGAAACAAATTAAACTAATAAATAATCGCATTCTAAGAAGAAAAAGACAAGTTGGTTTAAGGTATTAGAAAAAGAAATGATTGATAACCCAATAATAAAAGAAGTCAAACTAATATATAAGCTTGAAACGGATAATTCAAATGTATCCAAATTAAACTTTGAGAAAGTTGAAGAGGATAAAAGATCTAAAGAATGAGTTATATAGAAGAATAAAAATCAAGCACAGATTAGAATTAGAAAAATTATAGAAAAAAATATACTGAAATAAAAAATTATATAAAGACAATTATGCTACAATTAGAAATAGAACAAAAATTCTTACAATGTATTGAAAACCAAGCACCTATCTTAGTAAAATATAAAAAACTAGAAGATATATCAAACCTAGTACAAAAATTAAAAAGTAGTCTACAAATGATTTTTAATATACTTTTTTTAGAAAAAGCTTTAATAAAAGATATATAAAGAGAGGTAGTAACTGCAAGAGAGATACTAGAAGTTAAAAGAAAGGAATTACTAGTTATAGGTTGTACAAGATAAAAAATTTGTTTAATAAATAAAATAGTTATAGATAGAACACTTAGAAGTAGTTTAATAAAGATCTTAGAACAAAATAAAGCTTTAGATAGTTTGTTTTTTTATACAAATAGCTCACTTGGAATATTAGAGAGTCTTACAAAAATGAAAATAGGTTGTAGAATAGTACAGATTATAGAAAAAGATTAGATCTTATATTAAATAGTTTGTAGTATTGAAAAGTGGTTTTTATTAACAAGAGCAGAGTTAATAGCAATCCTGGTAGCGATATTAGTAACATCTAACAAAAGGGAGGTAGAAATAAAAACTGATAGTAGTATAGCTATATTTGCAATCAGAAAAGAGCTTGAAGCAAACAAAGCAAGACAATGGTTTAAAATTAAAAGCAGTGGTCTGATTGCAACAATAGTTGAAGTAGTTAAAATGAAGCAACTAACTTTGCATTTTACAAAAATTAAGGGTTATTTAGGAGACATTTTTAATAATTTGGCAGATTTTAAAGCCAAAGAAGATGCAAGATCCACTGAGCTTTTAATTTCTATAGCACTAGACATAGAGGAATTTAAATTAAAATACAAATAGGAGAAGGGTTCATGTCACTTGCCCTACAACAATTTGTCCAACAGCTATTTTTTTAATAATATTCTTAAAAATATTACTAAAAAAATAGCTATCGGGCAAATTGTTGTAGAGCAAGTGACATAGACCCATAGGAGAATGAAGTTATAAAAAAACTGATATGCTTTTCATTAAACTGTTTAAAAAAATTATAAATAGAGTAGAATGAATATTTGTTTATAATAGTCAGAATACTATATATCAAGAAAGAATAACCCTACAATATTGGCTATTTTTCTATAAAATTTTGGAGAGCAAAATTAAGTAGCAAGATTACACTTACAGATCAAATACTATACAACTCTTTAAATTAAAGTGTATAAACAATGTTTTGCTAGTGTTTGAAAAGCTCAGTTAGAAAAAACTAGAAATATACAAAACTGATAGATATATTATATGCAAAAAGAAAACAGAAAATATTGAATATTTAGTAAGTTGTAAAGTATTGATAAAGCTAATTCAAGATATTGAAAAGCAAGAAGTAGAGTTAATCTTGAAAGAAATAAAAGAAGTACAGAACTTGAATGAAAAGAAAGAGGAAATCCTAGTCATGATGAGAAAGGAAAGCCTTGCTACTAAGTTACAAAAAAGAAAGAGATAAATAAGAGGTCTGATCACAAAAGAGGACTTTACTGAAATACGGCCAATTTTCACATCTGACAAACAAGCTAAAGACTTCATAGTAAGGCTTTGGAAGAGATAGATAAAAAAAATATATGAAGAAATTTGGGTTGAAAGATGCAAATTAGTACAGAACTAGAAGAAGAAAAATGGTATAATGTGAAAAGAAAAGTGTAAATATAGTACAAATACCAAGAGAAAACAAAAAAAGAAGAAAAAACAGAGCAAACATGAAGAAAGACCTGATAGATAAAACTCATAGAGGAAAATAAAACTGAAGCAAGATGAAAGATAATTTTAGATATAGTAAAAAATAAAGTTCTGAGTTGAATAAAAAGTAAACAAAAGATAAAATGGTAAAAAATAAATTAGTAGTCTTGATAGGTCATAAGAACTATCCAATAAAATATTGATATACTTATTTGCAAGATAATTAATATAAAGATAAATCTTATTATAGCAGGTTGTATATAGGTATTCATTGAACAACTAAATGAGCTGATACTTGTAAATTAGATGTCAGGGAGAATAGCCCTCTAAAAAATTTAATATTTCAAAGTATAATATTATTAAATCTAATAAAGTAGAGGCAAGACTGCCAAATTTAAAAAAAAAAATTTTGAAAAATTATAATTAGCAATCTGTTACATAGTGACCCTATATAATTGGCCAATTATTTTTAAGATCAGTGATTATATGAGATGAAGTTAATAGAAAATGCCAAATTTTTTCCAAGTAAAAGTTTTCTTGACTTTAAGCTTAAAGTACTGTTAGAGTTAAGAGAAATTTTACAAATTGGAGATTGTTATTGAAATAGAATTGGTGTAATATAAATATTTCAGCAATTATCTTATTAAATTTAATATTTTTTTATTTTAATTCTTTATAATTTCAAAATTAAAATAGAAAAATTTTGAGCAAATTTGATTAATTAGTAGTTGAGATATTTTAATTTAAAAATTAAAAAAAATTTTACTAAAAATGATTTGTTACTTTTCTATTGACTTCACCCATATATAAACAATAATTATCCTTTTAATAATTAAGATTTTTTTTTTGTTCTTGTTTTATTTTTTTTTGCACTTGTTTATTTTTATTTTAATTAATATAATAACTAGTTTTTTTTTTTTCTTCTCTTTAAGAGTTATCACTAAAACCATTGTTGCTATTAAAGTCTTGAAGTCATTGTTGTTGTTGAAGCTTTGAAGCTATTATTGGAGCTGTTATTAAATAATTTTTTTTTAATTTTTAATTTTTTTTTTTTAGCTTTTTGATAGTTTTGTTGAAGCTTAAATACAAATTTTCTTTATTTAACTAATGGGTATCTGTCAGCCTATTGTACTAAATTTAGTATATATAAAAAAAATTATTTTAAATTAAATATTTAACCAAATTGATTTAAATTTTAGCAAAATATATTTGAATATTAGAACTATCTTTTTGTATAATTTTAGCAATATTTAATAATAAAAATTTTATACAGTTCATTTTTAAACCTTGTGCATTCTTCTAAAATTTTACTGTACTAAATTTAATACAGTTTAAAAAAATTATACTGTATAAAAATTTATAATAAAATTAAAAAAATACCAAATTTTTTGATTGTTTTGCATCTAAATTTGGTCTTGGTATAGTTAAAAAAAATAAATAATATTTTTTTCAAATAGCTCAAATAAACCTGTTTTAAAGTAACACATGTCTAAAAATAATAAGATTTTCTAAATATTTACATAGTAAAATATAGTAAAAACATAATAAAAATTTTGTAGAATTAAATTAATTATAACTTTTTATCTACTGAACCAATTTTAATGATTTTACAATCATTAAAATTAGCTTTTTAATTTTTATTAAAAAATTTAAAAAAATTTATTAAATAAAAATTTTGCTATTTATAATTTAGTATTTTTTTTATTGCACTTTTAGTAGTAAACAAATTTTTAAAGATACTAATATAACTTTTGATATGTTATCTAATTTTTAAATATACTAAAATGATATATATATAGGATTATAAATTAAAAAAATTTAATTTAAAGTTATTAATGCCAATTTTTTAAAATTGCATTTTTAAAATATTCTAAATTTAGTATATTGTACTAAATTTAGTACAGCAAAATGGATACTATTAATAATAAAATATTTACCAAACTTAAACAAAGTACTTTGAAGTTACAAGCACAATATCTTCTAGCTATAATTTATATACCCAGAAGCACATGTTGTACTAACTTATAAATAAGTTGAAAGACTTTGTTAGCCTGTTAAAAGCTAATCTTTTTATTCATTTATTCTTTTTTGAGAGCAAAGAAAAGTAATGATTCTATATTTACAACACAAAAATATATATCAAAAACAAAAAAAATAAATCTAAAAAAAAAATATATATAACAAAAAGAGAAGATATTAAAAGAAAAAAAAATAAAAGAACAGGAAAATATAAAAAAAAAAAAAAAAAAAAAGAAAGGCCCAAGAGCTGACAAAAAAAGAGTGCTATCTCTATTAAGAAGTAGCTAAATCAAAATTTAATATTTTAATTTAAAAACAATTAGAACACTGACATTTATTATATAATATTTTAGGGTAAAAGATTAAGTGCATACTATATTGGGGTGGCGTACTGACTAATTAATCAAAACTATGTTAGATATGTTGATCGTTTTACTATAATTAAATTTTATATCAGTAAAATTAAAATAATCAAATGAATTATCATTTTATATAATTTAAATATAAGGAAAAATGCAAATTCTAAATGATCCACCTGAATATTGCACTTATTTTTCTAATTTCTTTTGATTGAAAAATCTTTGCAAAGACTATTACAACAAAGTTATGCTTGATTTTTTGCATAAAGTTCATGTTAATTCTAACTTACAAGTATCAAAGATAGAATTTTCTAATAAATTTGATATATTTTATTAGTTGAACACTTAAAAGCTATATATTAAAAAAAAAAATTTCAAGCGTAGTTTTATTCTTCTACACTTTAAAAACAACTCATGAAAATTTCTAGGTAATACAATGTTTGGTTAATTAGTTATATAATTTTGAAATAGATTAATTTTAATAGATATTTATATACTGTAATAAATTGATTAGTTGATTCATATTGTATAACATGAAAATCTGTAATATAGTAAATTATATAGTTAGCTAACATAGTTTTGATTAATTAGTTAGTACACCACCCCAATACTATATCAATATCTTATATTATACAAAAAAATTAGTATAATTAGATTCTTTTTAAATTGGCTAATCATATTGAATCTTATGTAAGAGGAGGGGTGAGCTTTTATAGTAAATGAATATTATGTAATAAATATCAACACCATTATATATTAATAAAATATATAATTAATTTTAATTCTATTTAATTTTTTAGCAAAATTGATTAAGTTTTTTATTTTTTTATTTTTAATATAATTTTTATATATAAAAAATCTTCAATTGTTTTAAAGCCAAATTTTAAAAATTAATTTTTTAAAAACTATCTAATTAAAATTAATTTAATTTTTTTTTTTTTTTACAAATAGATTATAGCTATAATAAAAATATATATAATTTTTTAAAACTATTGGTTTAATAATGATTGAAATAATTACTTTACAACTAAACTTTTGATTCAACTTACATAAACATTTAAAAAAAGTTTTTTATAACCAATTCTTTAAGAATCTCAGAATTCTGTAAGGGAAGTGTCATTTATCATCTGATTTTTTGTAAATAGTAAAATCACCCCCTCCCTCAAATGATTACGATTGCATATAAACATATATACTTGTGATCTATTAGCATGATATTTTGGCACCCACCCCCTGTTAAAAAAATTAGATGATAAATAACACTTCCCTAATTGGATTTTAATATTTTGAGTTTGTTAGGATCATCTCATTAAGCCAGTCATTTTTGGTAGTAAAATCATCCAAAACAGACTAGTGAAACAAAAGTTAATCGATATTATAAAATTGGCCACAATATTCCACATACCCAATTTTTTGTTTTTTTTTTATTAAGGTAATTATGTCTTTTGATTTAGCATATATAATTAAATAATTTTATTATTATTTAATTCATCTTAATACGACAAATCTAATAATATAAAATTATTTAATTCTAATTACTTATATAGAAAATAATTATAGAGGTTGACTATATCTAGAGCTTCGAACCTATTCTTTAGAGGCTATTCAGATTAAATTCGGATTCTCTTTAATATATTCAGATAATAATTCCGATTTACTTGTGTAATCATAAACCCGCAAAAGTTTGGATAAATTTTTATGAGAACATGCCCTTAATTTGATATGTACAGTATTATGGACTTCAGAGATGCAAATAGGCACATTAGCTCTATTTGATTACAGCTGTTTTCATAAATTCTGGAATACTTTAAATTTAGTTGGCATCATTAACTTATTGATTTCAACTAAATAACTTATTGATTCAGTCATTGGGAGCTTTTCAATGGACCCAGAATTTATAAAAATAGCTATAATCAGCTTTTATTATAATATACAAGCTGGTCATGTTGTTGCACCTCTATTCTGATCTATTCTCTAAAAATTAATGAATATGGATAATTCGTGTTATTGGATCAGTCGGAAATTGAAGACTAATAGTATCTCTTAAATGTTGAAAAGAAAGTAAAATTTTATTTCTATTGTCAGATAAACAAAATAATATTTAAGTAATAAAGTATTTAGAAAGAAAGTATCAATTGCAAAAAAAAAAAAGAAAGAAAAAATATAAAATATCAAATGATACGTAATCTCTTATCATTATTATGAAATAATATGTCACCTGATTAATTTCTGTATTTCTGTATCGGGAGTAGAATGTTCAGGATTATGCGCTGGTATTATGTGTGCGGCAAATTGTGGTTTATTTATTTGACCAATAAAATTTTGTATAACACGATCTGTTAGAAATATTTGAATTATATAGTATTGTAAATTCTCGAAATAATGAACACCATCCCAAAAATAGCATAGATAAGTCCCGAAATAATGCGTACATAATATAACTTAACGAAAAATTTATAATACATTAAACCAGGTTTTAAAATTGACACTTTTAACTCGAGATACCGATTATTTTGATAATTTATGGTATTTGTTATTATTTACTTCAATCGTATATAAATTTATCGACAGAAAGTACAGTAAAATCGATCTTACGCATCTCAAATTTGTTTTTAAATCTACATCAATTCAAAATATTAAAAAATATATTTTTGATAATAATTGAAAATTTTAGTACGTACAGTACGTACATATAATATTTATATAATACGCGACATTATTTTTATTAAGTATTTTAAATTATTGATTGCGATTGGTGATAAATCTGGGAGGCAAAAAAAAACAAATTATTACAACTATAGATGTAAACATTTAGAAGATAAAGGTAGTTACCTCTTCACGTCATCTTCACGGCATATCTGATATGAGATTTGGGTAGTGACGTTCATACGTCACTGCTATACATTATTAATGCCTGCAGCCTTAATTACAACTATATATAGTTTTTTTTAATTTTTTGTTATACATTAGTTTTTAGTAATAATTTTTAATAATGATATTTTTTATTTTTATATTAACGCTAACCATATATCTATTATATATTTAAAAGTAGTTGGTACGTACGGCATATGATTAAAATTAATTAGCTCGGTGATATCTGATATGCGGCATTTTCATCCATATATGTTAATAGCATATATTAATGCGCAGTAATTATTTTTGTGAACAGTTACGTATAACGAACTCCGATGTATTCATTTTGAAAAAAGAGAAACTATACGTATATAAAATATATTTATATTTATTTAATCTTTTGTATTGTATATATAAATTTCAATAATTTAATAGGTGGGTTTTTTTCGATGACGATAATACTGTAAATGCAATTGAAAATATAAATCTTAGAATCATGATTTGGATTGAAAACAATCGGATTAAAGAAGAGAAATCTTAGAATCATGATTTAAATGTAAAGCAATCGGAATTAAAGAAGAGAAAAATTATCTTTTATTAGTCAGGGTTGATTTCTATGCTGCTAGTTAAAATTTTGTTACTAAAAATAACCAGAATTTGGAAAAACACAAAATATTAATATTCTCAAAACGACCAATTAAGATTGTTGCAACAGAAAGTCAAAGGAGAACGTTTTAGAAATATTATATATATATAGTTAATGAATGTTTTAGATAAATAATAAAGTTATAAATATTTAAATTTAAATTTAATATTCGTACATAAATTTATAAATTCATAATCTAGTATACATATATTCATGCCAAGAAAGATGATCGAAAATCGGCAAGGAATAAAAAGGCAGGGTATAATACAGTAGGATAGGCAGTTTTTCTTAAATCATCGAAATAATGATAATAGAGAAATGTTTTTTTTTATATATATTATTCATATGAAAAGAAATGCAAAATTATATTGGTCATGAATAATTAAATATGCTTCTTTGCGCATAAAAAGATTTCGATTTAATTTCTTTTTTTATGCGTTATAAAATGTGGCGCATTAAGGCCAAATAAAAAATTATGCATTTAATATATGAATCAAATCTGGTTGATTGGTTGATAAGTTTTTTTTTTCATTGTCAGCCTGTGGATAGCGGGAATAGCTAAGCATAGTAGTTGTATTACGTTATACAAGTCCCTGATATTAAATTTAGAAATCCCCGTGCAAGACGTGCAGCCTTTTTTTTTATTTTATTTTATCTAATTATCTAATAATTATGTTTATATATCGTACTGTACTTGGACATAATGGAAATCAGATTCCTTTTTTTTGAAAGGTCACGACCATCTGTTCTTTTCTAGTTCGATATACACACAATATATAACAGTATCTGTTCTTTTCTAGTTCGATATACACACAATATATAACAGTATGGTATGAGTTTTAATTACAACACAAAAAAAGGCGATTATAATAATAAAGTTAAAAAATTTATGACCAATTATCACCTATCACTTTTATTTTGAAGTAATACATTATTTTTCAATTAAGTGTGACTATACGTACTGTACGTACTGTATGTACTAATGAACAGAACCGTTAATGCACAGCCAGGCGTAGGAAAAAAAGAAAGTATAAATATCATACATCCTTTGGTACATCCCTACGTATCAGTTTTTTTTTTTTGTTTTGTAAGCAAAAAAAAACTATATACATACATATAAAAATAAATAAGAATAATAAAATATATAAAAATATAAAAAACTTGCTATTTTTTACGTATATCTTCTAAAAAAAAAAAAAAGAAAAAAAAAAAATTCAAATAAAAATAATAATAACGAATCTCAATTTAAGTCCAAAGAAGACTCAAATTAACCTTCGACATTTTTTTTGACATGATTTTATCAAACATAAATTCTCAAGCTAAAGTTTCGAGAGGAACTACTATTACGCAAAAAAAACATATGGACGAATCACATATTACTTCGTAAGTATATAAAAATAACGATATCATTTTTTATTATATGTGTTTATTAAATTTAAAATTTACTAAAAAAAAACTATTATTTACGTATGTAGAGGATACGTCAAAGACGAAACCAGAGAAAATTCACGAACACAAACCAACAACAAATTAACAAATAACGAAATTACACCAATGATTAGACACAAACGGAAAAATAGTCGCCTATTAAATAATAGTCGAACAGAAGAAGAAGAAGAAGGACTCGGGGCACCTATCAATATTTATCGAGAACACAGAGGTCATCTAGAGCAAGATAAAAAAGCTCGTACAGAATTAGATATTCAAATACTTAAAGATGATCTTTATGATCCAGTATTGGAAATTCCACATCATGCAAATAAAAAACACAACTCATCAAGAAATACATCCATCGGAAATTTGATTTCCTTCTTACCATCAAAATTTTTTGGAGGTTATAGTGGAATTATCACAGAAAGTGGACGAACTGATGTATGGTGTTATTATCCCAATGACATGTTTACATCAGGAGTAACGATAGACGGGGTTAAAGGTGTATGTTGTTCGTAAATAGATTTTACTTTTTCTTAATCTCTAGAATTCGTTAACGAAAAAAAAAGAAAGTTAATGATAAACTTGATGATGAACTTGAATATAATAATAGTAATAATAATAATAATAATAGTCATTAAAAGTAACTGTATAATAGCAATAATTACAAACATAACGACGATAAATGATGTATTCATTAGATATTTCTGATGATTATAGAAATATCTATAGAAAATTTTAACTACTTTCAACTAATAATATGTATATATTTAGGTTTCATTATAGGTGTTATTTTGGGAAACTTTTTCTCACTAGATAACGATAACAATGGACATCTTTACTATTACAGTATTATTGTTATTATTATTTCACTTTCTTTTTTTATACGTAAAAATTGTTAATCTTTGTCATTAAAAAATTTTTTGTAAATATTTTAAAAAAGAGATTACGTACTTACGTTAAAAGGAATAAGTTTTTAATAAAGTTATGGTATATGATTTTTTTTTAACAAGTGATATAATTTTATAACCTTCGTAAATTGTTAATGATCATTTATAATGGCAACGATGAACTACTTTTATGATAAATCATATTAAGCACATGTAAACTTTATTTAGAAGCTAAACTTAAAATGATATTTTCTAGGATTTTAAAAATAACATACGTTGAATATCTAGAATTATGAACATCTGGGATTATGAAAAAGAAGAGATCGCTCGCGTAATTTATTTAACCAAGATATATAAAAATCATGAAAAATTTAGATTTGGAAGAGTTGTCAGCGATCAATCAGTCAGATCTAATGTCTCAAAAAACCATGACCAAATTATCCATACTCAAAAAAGTTTAGTTAAAAAAGACTTTGATTGATGGTGAAACTCTAACCAGATATTTTAACAATGGACAATCACGTGATAAATGCTATCAACTCAAAATCGATTACTGCTCCGAGTGGTCAGAGAAATTAGGAATTTCTTTTTGATGATCAAAAAATAAAAATGTTATATCGATATATTTTTTTTTCTTTAAAACCATTAAGAAACGTGAAAGAAGCGTGAAATTTGAAATATCGTGTAGCCTAAATTGATTAAATACAAAAAAAAAACTTATGCACGCACGTATACAGTTAGTTCCTTAACAAGAGAGTATAAGAATATTGGGTGTCTACGCGTAACCTAGGTTGCAGAACATTTAAATGAATTTCTTGAATTTCGCTCAAATTTCAAATACTAATATTATTAAGAAAGAATCATTCGATAAACACATGTCAATGCATGCATCCTGCATCGGATAAGTTGTAAATTGTCAAAGAGCACTTATTCTGGATGGAAATGTACAATGCTAATGATATCATGCTGTGACGACCTGAAAAGCTGAAAAGCTGAAATGCTAAAGTGGTAAATAATTAACAAAGTTACATCACGTAACGTAACGTACCGTACCGTAAATACGATACACGTTATCTGTTATGCGTATGTACTGTACATATCATAACTGATAACTGGCTTAGATATTAATAATATTAATATTTGTTAATATTTGTTAATATTTGTTATTTTAGAGTATGGAAGTCAAAATGCCACACAATTCGGCTATGTAATTTGGCTATGTCAATTGTTGATCTTTCGCGACTCATAAACATAAACAATAACAAAAAATCAATTGATTATGTTAAAATTATTTATTCACGCTTACAGTATTACATTGCTTATATTATTATCTGCTATACACGTATATATTGGATGTTTTTCAAGACGATCACCTCACCTTTTTAAATTAACGTTAAGGAGTAAAGCTCATTTTTTTACGTGAACCATACATACGTGTTAGATCTATGGTCACCGGACTTTGAGAAACATTTGTACTCCACAAAACTTTTAAAAATGTGGCTTTGCTAGACAAAATTGCCTAATAAATTAAAGGGATTTTGGTTTTTTTTCCATTTTAAGTTTCTTTTTTAGTCTTATATCATTGGGAGCAATCGCTACAATAACTACCTACCGGTATAAAAAAAAAAAATCACTTTTTTTTTTCAAACAAAGATTGTAAACTCCATGTGATAATTTAAAAATCACAATCTATAAATATTTCCCATTTCATCAATTGAAACAACAGTTCGGAATGAATGGGATTGGTGCTTTTAAGTAATGATACCACAGTATCATCATCTCGCATTTTTTCCGTTTTAGTTAAGTAACAATAATGTAGGAGCATGCGTTAACGCCTGAACTCTTGAATAATATAAATTTAATTGTGAAAAAAATTATTCTGACTCTAATGCTAACGCTAAAAATCAGACTGAATTTTTTATTCTCATCCTCGTCGGGAATTTGTATCATTTCTATGTCACTAACAATATTGAAATATTAGGAAATAATTTTTCAGAAGAAACAAAGAAATTAATCCATACCATATTAAGAAATGATTTCACTAAAATCATATCGATAAAAATGGACCCTACATTTAATAGAAAGTATTGCATCATTTTTAATGATTGCTTAGGTTATCAATATGGTCCTAAATTTTTTTTTTTTAGATTTTAAAATATTATGATTCCGCTTCGAAAAAAGAATGTAATAGGAATGTATTCTCCCTTTGAATAAAAAAGAAAAGAAAAAATTGATTCCCTCGGCGTAAATTAATGTGATGACATATTAGTATTACAAGTCTTATTAGGTAATATACGGCGTTTGTGTGATTTATTTTTGTCAAAAGAATTTAACGTTAAACTCCGTGTCTCCGATAAATCGAGATTACGTTACGCAGTAGCCGTTAGATTATCACCAATAATTTCTTAAAAATTTTTTTTTTCTGTTTTTGCCTATTCAAAAAACATTTTAAATCTAATTGTAGATGATCTACAACTTTAAATTTTTTTTGGTAATTATCGTTGTTTTTCTCTTAAAGAATGACTCATTCTCTTTAAACCCTGAACTTGTTTCTTGCGTGCGAATATTTTGCCCCCCCCCCCCTTGCTTATTCCTGAAATATTTATCATAAACTGCCTACTTTATTTAATGAACTTTCCTTACCGTTACACGTACTCTACTTACTTACAGTACCTTGTACTGTTCGTTGTACGTGTTCATTTACCATTACAGATCATTCCTTATAGTTATATGTGGCACATGTATTGTACTATAAAGTATGCCAAATATTTACGTGCTTGTCGTTAATTCTTGTTAAATGTGAATATCTCCTATGTTACACCAAGGTTGATTGTTCTTTTATCAAGCAAAGATCTTGATACAACTACTGTGTTAGATAAACAACGAAAAAATACATCAATCGTTCTCTACTTTCTTTCACATGGATTTGCTTATATGTTACACTAATGCCTAATGCCTACATTAAGATAACTCATAGAAATTCGTTATTACCATACGGTAGTACTGTATGTACTGTACGTACGTACGGTATGTATGTACTGTACGTGTTTAACAGTTAACAGTTAACATTTAATTTTCCCGCGAAAAGAATATATCACATGACCTCTCGATCATTATATTTGACTAAAATTGGCATTTAACATTTGATTTTTACTTATCAAGTGTAAACTCAAACTTTAAAGAAAGAATGATTAACCGTGCCGATATCTTTATAGCATACAAGGAATTCTCTGAATAAGTAAAATTAAATCCTTTTATTAGTTTTTCATTATCATGCTTTTTTTGTGTTCCATATTCGGGTACCCGAACTGGTTCATTTTTACATAATACTATATACTGTACGTATGTGATTAGGTAATACCAGAATGCTTTATCCAATCACCGGACGTTGGATTATTAAATATCGCTGTTAATATTACGATTGGCTGATAATGTCAAATTTTGATTTTGATAAAACCTATCTACCTACGTACTGTACGTACGTACGTACTCTCTAACCTATATTTAACAAACCAATTAACATTCTAAAACTTGAATAGTTAAATAAATCTTTTATAGAAATTGTTCTTAGTGCAATGATTGAAATTTTACACGGTAGTATCATGATCGATGACATTTCAGCTGTGTACTTTTGCATGAGTACACTACGTTGGAGCGCGCAGTCAACTTTGAATTTCAATATAGTGATCGGAATATATATTATATATTATGTGTATAATATAGTATCGCAAAATATGTCAAGTATGATACATTAGTAATATATACGAAATATAAAATGTTTTCGTTATTATATAATTACTTAAATGTGTAATATATTTTAATAATAAGCTTATTGACATTTACTAATAAACTTTATGCAAATTATGTAATATATGATACGTAATCATTATTATTAGTATAATTAATATGCAACTTTCTGTTTTTATGATTATCATATAAAGTTATATAAAATTAATATGGCCTTTTTTATTAATATTAATTTTGACACTATGCCTTTATAGTAATTTTTTTTAATTTTAAACAAAGATATCTTGATATCAACAAACCAAATTTAATAAAAGTTTTTTTTTTATATTAAAATTATAAATTTATATAGTAATTTACATTAATTAGTAGATTAATTTTTATATTTCAATTTATTTAATTTGATTTTTAATCTTTAATAAAAATATTCTTATTATTTTTTTTTATAGTAAAAGTATTGCAAAATATAATAGTAGTTTTAAATATAAAAATAGAAAAAAATCTAAAAAACAAAATATTATTAGTAGTTAAATCTTTAGATAATTTTGGCAAAATTATCAAACTATAGTGCTACTTACCAGTTACACAAAATGTTTTAATAACTTTTATCTAAGAGGTTTTAAAAATCTGACTAGTAACTTTATAAAGCTATATCAGATACCAAATAACTTCTCAAAATCTTGTTACTATAAAGAATTGTTGTGGTTTGAAAATTGAAATTTTATATATAAATTTTATATATAAATTTATAAATTTATATATAAATTTTATATATAAATTTATAAATTTATATATAAAATTTCAATTTTCAAACCACATCAATTCTTTACAGTGATGAGATTTTGAAAAGATATTTGACATATATAGGAACCCCACAGTAAAAGAAGGCAGTGGGCAAAAAAAAAGTTTTTTTTTAAACAATTTAAAGTATTAGAAATACAATTTTTATAAATTTACAAAATCAAAATTTTTTGCCCATTGCCTCTTTTTGTGTGAAGGTTCCTATGTGAAGCTGATATAGCTTTATAAAATTACCAGTCAGATTTTTTAAAACCTCTTAGACTAAAAGTTATAGCTATTTAAATTTTGAAACACTTTGTGTAACTGTTGAGTATAGACTACTAGCACCATATAAAAATTATACAAAATAATTATTAAGAATAATAAGATATAAAAAAATTATAAAGTCTAATAAAAATATTTATTTTATATTTTTAAATACCTAGTTGTTGATAAATTACAATGTAAGATCTTTCAAACTATACAATAAAAATATACTATTAGCTACTGTATTAAACAAATCTATAATGTTGAAGTAAAAAGTAATTACGATTAATAAATCTTTGATGTATAAAGAAAATAATAATCAGATAATTGTGTAACATAAAAATCGTATATCTAAAATCTCAATTTCTACTAAATTAATTTTATTTACTTTATTTCATTTTACTTTTATTTACTTTAATAAATTTTTTTATTTAAGAAATTTTTTATAAAAAAACCAAACTGTTATTTATTGCAGAAAAATCCACTAATTTTTATTTAGAAAATTTTCATAAAAAAGAAACAACCCTTTATTTATTATAGAAAAATCTACTAATTTTTACATTTATAAAAAAAAAAACAACCCATTGTTAATTATAAAAAATCCAATAATAATAAATTTATATTTATTCTTAGGCGCTGGATCTTCAGTTTCTCAAATTCTAGACGTCTTACAAATATATATATATATATCGATAAGACACCCTACAACGCATCAAACATTAAGAAATATAGACGAAATACGTAATGAATTAAGAAATGAAAGGATTGAAATTTGCATAATTTTACATAATTTAAGTTTTGATATAATTTGTTCACGTTAACAATGCTGTCAAAAATTTCATAGAACTGGCATATAAATAACATAAATTATAGTTTCGACGTATTAATAGATAGATATTTTTTATTGCTGAAAAGGGAAACCTGTAAGTAAAAATTAACGTTATCACATATCTAAAGTCCGAATGTGGTGATCCAATCAAATTGATACTTGACACTATAGATGCAGACATATGCTATTGCCGTAACTGATCCTAACGTCAATTAGACGTAACTCAAAGACGTGATGATACGTCAAACAGCCATAATTGACGTGTGACGTAACACCCGACGTGTGCCGTAACACCTGACGTGTGACGTAACACCTGACGTGTGCCGTAACACCGACGTGTGCCGTAACACCGAATAGATGCAAACTTATTAGTTCCTGTAGTTGCTAGACGAAACCTTGAGGTTTCGCGCTGATTAAAGTTGAAACCTAGTTTGACTTTCGTCAACTAAAAACTCAAATGACGAAACTGGTGAAAGGTGACGAAACTGATGAAACTGCAAAGGGTACGAACTAATAAAAGATGAGAAACGGAAGAAAGTGTAAGTAAGGGCGCCACTGGCTCTCACATTTATGTTTATATAAGACTAAAATTTAAAATATACAATTGTATCAATTTTAATAAGTAACTTAAGAAGTAATTGATCAATTAACGTTAAGTAAATTAGCTCAATTAAGATTATTCTACATATTTCTGTCTATCGATATCAATTAAAAAATTATTACGCCTATTGGCTAAATCAATAAAAGACTTTTTATTAATAAATTAGCACAGA
>CAJVPY010001440.1:0-19442 GCA_910591965.1 Dentiscutata erythropus | reverse complement strand
GAAGTAAAATTTTGTAAGGAATCTTTTTTGTTAAGATACTCAGAGCAGCTTTATCAGTGAAATTATGAGATATTGCATTTTTTTTAAAAAAAATCATTTATTGATCTTTCGCTCTTCACGAAAAGAGCCAACACATATCACGAGCCAACACATGCGCAACATACACATATGAGTCATTTAAACATGTTGTTCCGTATAACGTGATATAACATGCTACCCCTTGCTATAATGTCTGTACTATTTTTACCATACCACTCCGTAAAACGTGCCTGTGCATGCCACACAATCTGTGCCACTTAGTACATTCCCGAAACCAACCTGTACCACAACACGTACCATTTTTCTTATAGGATCACCAATTAGAACTTGATGAAATTCATGTATTGATTAGCGCTAATTAATTGTAAATTACACAACACATACCATTTTTCTTATAGGGTCACCGATTAGAACTTGATAAAATTCATGTATTGATTAGCGCAAATTAATTGTAAATTACTAAGGAGAGCACTAAACTCACTCTCTGGTAATTAGTATAATCGTATTAGTATTATTTAGCTAATTTATTTAATATTCTAATCATGAAAAAGTAATTAATCGAGCTTTATACCAACTGTAATTGTTTTTATTTAGGTAAGTAACAAATTCAACAAATTGATATACAATTGATCTTTATACTCACTTTCTGTTAAAATAATTTATTTACATAATTATTATTTATTTAAAGTTCTAATTTAATTATTTGAAATCGAACTTAATACTCACCACCTAATTAAAAAATACAATATAAGTATTTAGCAATAGCTAGTCATGATTCATTATTTAAAAACCAAAAATATAGAGATTTAAACTTGCTTCCTGTAATTTATATATTATTTAACAATAATCTGCTATTAGATACCAATTTAAAAAAATAAACATAAAATGCAACTTTTTACTCACAAACTAGATTAACACAATTGATATAATTATTTAAAGAATTATTTAGCTTTAACGTATAGCGACATCCTAATACAAAGTTGATACAATTTATAAATTCATTAAAAATAAATTTTTATATAATTTTATATTTAATCGGCCTATACACTTACGCTCTAGTGATCAAAGATTTAAATATTCTGTTTAGCAAAAACTATACTTAATAAAATAATATACAGTTCAAACTTACTTTCTATAATTGGTTAATATTTATTTAGCCCTAATTTTGATTAAATAAACTATCATAAATAGTGAAATTTTACTTACAATCTAATTATTAAAGTATTATGTTAATAATTTTTTATTAATTCTTGAATATAAAAGCATTTAACTTACTTTCTATTGTATTATATAATTTGTGAATCTAATTATCATAATGTACTAACATACTATATGCACATACTTACTCCCTAGTAGATTATGTAATTCATATATTAGCATTAAAATACGATTTAATGAATCTCAAACACTTTATTAAAACTTACTTCCTAGTATTCCAACAATTCATTAATTTTTATCATTTTAATTTAACAGTTTAAAAACCATACTTAAAACTTACTGATAATTTATTAGTCATCAATAAAATGATTAGTTTAAGTAATTATGTATAATTGATAAGTAAATTAATTTCATACTTACTCTCTGTATATAATTTATATAATTGAAGTATTGTTTAGCAATGATACATTGTTATTCTAAATATGTAATCGTGTTCTATACTCACTCACTGAAAATAGTAAAATTTAAAATTATTTGAAGCCTTATTTAGCACTATACAATTTTGAAATCCAAATTTAAAAAATACTTACTAGCTGATAATTAAATAGAATGAAATAATTTGAATTAATTTATAGTAAAACTCAGTAAATATACGTAATTTAACTTACTTTTTAATAAATTGCGTGAATTATCAGAGCATTATTTTTTAGAACATTTCATCAAAATTTCGATTAGAAATAATTATCTATATCAGAACTTTCTACTTACATTCTAGTAGTCGGTGTAATTTATATTTAGTTTGATTATAAAATTCTGATTAATAAATAGATATAGATAATATAACTTTATCTTACCCTCTAATAGTCGTTATTTTTGTATATAACATTATTTAATTTCATCTGATTTAATAATATATGTAATTTATATTTACCTGATTATTATCGGTGTCATTTTAATCAAAAATCATAGTAAAATTTTGGTTTAGGAATAAATATTATAATCAAATTTATACTTACTCACTAATAGTCGAGATATTTAAATTATTAGATTAGTATCTGAGCTTTCGTAAATCGATAAGTATGTACAGTACATTCAACTTACTTGCTTGGAAATGGATCAATTTCATATAATAGTGAAACGTGAAATTAGTATATTGTATCGGCAACTTGATCAAATAGTCAAATGGAAACTAAATTTATTGAAAATAATACACCCATACTGATTTTTTAACATACAAATATTATATTCGTTACTTTTAATGAATATAGCATTTAAAAAAATAATTTGTCTAAGTTCATAATGAACATATAAGTCTGATTTTATATGATAATCGTTCAGAGTAGAGATGGGTTTCATGCAAACGCATGATTCCTCAATCATGTGCATTAATGCGCATGATTCGGAATCATGTGCATTAATGCGCATGATTCGGAATTATGCGCATTTTATCTCATCTAAATTTTACATAGGAAAATTAAAGTATATTTAATTTAAGCCAAGATGTATAATGCCAGGCAAAATTAAGAAATAGGAATGTAGAAGTTTTGAAAATTTCGAAAAAAAAATGAATTAAATAAAGATAAGAAGGGTTGGGAAAAAAATTTTGGCAAATATCTGGTATTTTCTGGAGGGAAAATATAATATCAAAAAAATAATATCATGCGCATTTTATATAACATGCACATGTTATTATAAAATGCGCATTTTCTTCATATCTACATATAATGTTGAGTAATTTTTTTTTTGTCCCTAGAAATTAATTTTCAATTTCTATAGATATAATAAATTTGTGAAATTTTAGTATAGGTATCCCTCTAATAAATGCATTATTAATAAATTGACTGCAAAGTAAAGTCATTTTATACTGAATGGGATAAATCTGCTACCATAAATAGTATTGTAAGTAATATTATCTTTAAATGTATTATTTACAAATACCATTTCTTTATCGGATTTTAAATATTTAGATAAAGTTTCAAATTATTTTTCAATTTAAAATAGTTTCATAAATTTCTGAAGCTGAAGGTCGTTTTTCTAGATTATCATCCAAACAACTTTTTAAAAGTTCTTCTTAGCATTTTTGCTATACCTTTAATAACAGTTGGTTTAAATCCTACGCAAATGATTGTAGGTAAAGATGGGCACCATGTGCATGATGCTCATGTTGGCATACTATTATGCATGTGCATGGTATGCACATAGTGCACGCAAATGTGTCAAATTCGGAGTTATAATAGTTTTAAAGACAGTAAAACAAATTAGATATTAATTTTTTGGCAAAAGCTACGAGCACAACATTCACGTACTTATATGCATAGAAATGACCAGCACTACTATAATACACTTACCCTAACGCTAACTCTAACCCTAACCCTAGCCAATGCTGTACACATAAGTCACGTAAATGTTGTTCCCGTAGCTTTTCCTTAATTTTTTAGAAATGTTGCATGTAATACAGCCATGTACACCATGCAACCATGAAAATCACGTGCATCATGCAGCATGGTACGGTCTAAAATGCGCATGGTGCTCATCTCTAATTGTAGGTGAATAATTATATTCAGTAAATACAATTCTTCCTGATGAAATTTCCCACATAATTATTCCAAATGAATAAATATCTGATGCTTTAGTAAACCTGTTTTCACCATGCAAAATTTCTGGAGCTATATAAGGCAAACTCCATAAATTCCTTTAATTTTGTATTTGTAGTTTTATTAATTGCAATAGCAAGTTCTAAATCACCAATATATGCATTATGTAAGTCATTTTTAAATATATTTCCACTATGTAAATCACAATGAATTATATTATGTGAATTAATTAGTTGAAGATCAAGTACAATATAAGATAATAATTCTAATTTTTTCTCCTATTTCATTCGTGCGATTTCATAAAGATTCATAATGATCTTTTATCTGCGTGTTGCATAACTAAAATATACTTATTGTTAGCTTGATATTTTGATACTCCATAACATTGCAAAAATGTAGAACTTTCGGATCCAATTCTAGAATATGCAATTAACTTTTAAAAATGATAAATATTAATAACCTTTTATAACTATAATATTTTATCTATATTAAACATTTACCTCTTTTAAAATTTCTTCATAGCTATTTTCAAGTTCATTAATTAATTTAAGTGCGACTATTTCTTTTCTAGTGCCATTAGTTATAGGGGCGTCCAATTAGCAGAATAAACAGTTGCAAACCCACCTTCTCTGATTTTTTCTATAATTTCAAATTCTTTAAATGGAATAAATGGCATTGATAAATTATTTTCAGATGATAATCTTTTAAAAAAATCATCGTTAATATTTTTACTATTAGTTATTCGTTAATATTTATTACTTTTGGCTTTTTGTAACCAATCATTAGCTTTTTCTTGGTTGGGTATTGTTCCAATGCCATTTCGATAACATAATCCAACTTTATACTGCCCACTGTAATAGCCATTTTCAGCAGATTTCAAATACCATTTGAATGCTTTTTTTTTATATTTGGCAATGTGTTTAATGACTTTTCCCATATTTTGTTTCAAAATTGGAAGGGTTGCTTTTATTAATCAATAATTACTATTTTCATTTCGCATAATTTGCTACCTATAAAAAAGATTATTAAAACTGCTACAATACAGAAATTTTTTTAAAGAAATTGAAAATTCTAATTACCCTGATATTTATGGCTGTTATTAAGTGAAATGAGGCTACTTTTATAATGTGAATCAACATATATTTGAGTATATTCATTTTTTACATTTAGTAGCTTATTATCAGATTCAGATAATTCAGATAAAATATTTTCATTATTCTGCCATTCTGTAAAAAGTTCATAAATTTCTTTTGCAGTTGGTCGTTTTCTGGCTCTATATTCCAAGATTTTTTCATTAAATTTGCATATCATATTGCTGTATTTTCATAAATATGTGGTCGTAAGCCATTGCATACTTGTAATTGAAATAGTAATTCAGATATCTGGACAAAAGGAATAGTTCTACCATATAAAATTTCCAACATGATTATTCCAAATGAATAAATATCAGACTCTTTTTGTATATAATCGTTGTTTTAAAACTTCAGGAGCAATGTAAGGTAAAATTCTATAAATTTTATAAATTTTAGATTTCAATGCAAAATTAGCAGTTATCGAAAGTCCTAAATCAGCAATATAAGCACTCTTCAAATTATCTTGTAGTATATTTCCACTATGCAAATTCTGATAAATAAGATTATGAGAATTAATTATCGAAAAATCTGATGCAATACATTGTAACAAATTTAATTTATCATTCCAATCCATTTGCGCAATAGTATAGTTTTTTGCATAACAACCTTCTGAAGCATATTCCATGATAAGGATATAATCTTTAAAAACTTTATCTTTTGATACGCCAAAGCATTTAAAAATGTTGGATTTTTAAGAACTATGTCACTATATGCTTTTAACATCTAAATTATTAATATAAATGATAAATTACGAATAATAATATACTGCAATCGAATTTTAATAAAGATTACCTCATATATAAATTTTCATAATAATTGTTCGATTCATGGAGTAATTTAAGTGCAATATTCCTTTCAAATTGCGGGTTTTTATCAAGCAATTTAGCACAATATACAGTTGTAAATCTACCTTTACCTATCTCTTTAATATCTTCAAATTCATCATAAGAAATCTATGATAATTGGTGCTAAAATAAATCATTATTTTTTTCAATGATCAATTTCTGAAATTTCATAGTTATGCATCCATTCGTTTTTAGCTAATATTATCTACAATAGCTTAATCCATTGTTCAAGATTGTCTAGCCATGACAAAGTTGTGGCTTCAATAACTATGGCTTAAACTGGCGCCATGTCTTTACATATTCAATTGTGGCTAAAATCAGCTTTAGATATACTTGAGTCATGTGGACCAATTATGTTCAATATTTTGCCGATCTTTGTATCATTATACACTATGACTCCACTTCAGTACTGCAGATTGCCGTCAAAGTGTATTTCTCTGAATTTCTCAACAACTACTTGATAAAATTGGCTGAAAATTTTACAGTATATTGATGTGGTATTTGACTAGAACATATAAAAATTCCAGCCAATTTAATTAATAGATCTTGAGTAATCACGTAAAAACTAAACCTAATTTGGTTAAAATAGGTTAAAATACTTGCCTATCGTTTTTAGGCAATAACTCAAGAATGAATAACCCAAAATAGATGAGCATTAAATATTTTATAGCCAAATAAGCTATCTAACTATTTTAAAAATTTTAGCTATTTTGCATTGGTAAATCTTGAGCAATTATTTAATAACTATAAATAATTTAGTCAAAATTATTGTTTATAGTTTTTATGCATTTACTCAAAATTTACCAATCCAATTTAATTAAAATTCAGATATGTTATAGCCTATTATCATTTTTAATAACAGTAAAAATTCCAACCAATTTAGATTAGTAGTTGCTGAAAAAAGTATAGCTAGATATTAGTATAAATTTAAAATAATATAGAATAAAAAATTTCAAAATTTCAAAATTTACAATATGTTCTAGCAATGAATTTCTCAATAGCTACTAGGCCAAAATGGATGAAAGTTTTATTGAAGATTGCAAATTTATTAGGCTATAACATATAAAAATTTCAGCTCATTTGGATTACTAGTTCTTGAGTAATTGCTTGAAAACTAAAACTAATTATGTAAAATAATTTTTTATAATTTTTAAATAATTACTTTAAAAGTACTAATTCAAATTAGTTGAAATTTTAATTTATTATTGCACAATAATATATTTATCTACTATAAAAGTTTATTCAATTTGAAATGGTAGTTATTGATAAATTATAGTAAATATTAATATAAATTTAAAAATATATAATTCAAAATTTATTTATAATTAATTTCTATTTATTATTATTATTATATAGTCATGTCAAGAATTTGAACTTTATCATTTTTACTAACACAAAATTTGCCATTTTTTTCTGCTACTGGTAAATATTGTTGTTGTTTAAATTTATCAAGTAATTTTGTTCTAAATTCAACTAATTTACTATTAATATCTTTAAGATGTAAATAAGCAAATTGATAAACATCTAAATATTTATTTATCCATTTTTGCTCATTTTTTTGTTTAACTGTTAAATCTTTTTCATGATTAAAATACATATCAAATCGAGCTTGTACTGTATGAGTACCAGTTTTACGTTTACGGTCACTTAATTTAAATATTTTATAATTACTTGAAGTTAAATTTGTATTTAGAGTAGCTAAAGTTAATTCTGGTGAGCTAAATTCCTGTATTTTATATCTTTCGGGTATTGCATTAATACAATCTTGAATAAATTGTATCCAAATTAAATCTACTAATGTATTCATTTCATATTCATAACTATTATTTTCTATAATAATAGCAGTTAACCTTCCAATTTGATCCCTCATTTCTATATTAAAGTGGGGCTGATTATTTTGAGGATTTAAAATTTGTTGTTGTTATAGTAGTAGTTGTTGTTGTTGTTGTTGAGTATTAGATAAATTAATATCAACAGTACAACTATCAATATTAAAAATATCTAATAACCAAGCTGTATTAGCTTGTTTCATTATTCTATGCATTTCTAAAGTTCCAATATTATTTTCATTATCGAGATCTGAATTTCCAAAATATTTTGTAATAAAAGGTAATGCATCAAAACTTTGATTAATGGTTTTCATTAGATATAGTAAAGAAATTCTAAATGCTTCATGTTTAGAAGTGAGAAGATCAGGTATAGGATGAAAGGAAAGATTATATGCATTTATGAATGTTTTTAATTTAGCAATTTTTAAATTCGATACTAACTTAGTAGGAATAATATAGAAAGGTTTAGAATATAAAAAATTATATACTCTATTTTCTAGTTTAGCAACAAATGGAACAAGATTCTCATATATAATTCTATATTCTGCTCTAGCACCAAAATTTGTATTAACAATTTCATTCAAGATTTCAATAGAAGCTTCACAAACTTTATTGATTTTTGTAGGATGTTTTATAGCATTATTTTCATTTAATTTTTTTAGAAGTGTAGTTGTTGCAGCTGAAAATGCTTCCTTTTCAACATTATACACCTGTGCATAATATATATGATTTCTTTTACCAATTTCTTTAGCTTCACCAGATCCACCAGCAAGCTCATATGTATGAAGAAAATTATCAATTCTTGAAAGTGTAGTATTTGTTGTAAATATTGTACCGAGTCCTTTTAAAAGATTTATAGCTGAATTTCTTGCCCAATAAACAGAATTAGGTTGATTATATCCAGTAGGCATAAATTCAATGCCAAAATCTATTTTAGCAGCATTTTTCCAGCTAATATTATTAGTTGTATCAAAATTATTATCTATAAAAGATATAGCTTCATTTATCTCTTTAAATTCATAAAATTTTGTATCAAGTTTAAGGTTTTTAGCATAAATATGATAAAAAAAATGTTCAAATTGTTTTAAATTATCATTAGATCTAATTTTGGCCCTCATTGTTTCTGTAAGTGGGAATAAAAATGAATTAGGAAGACTATAAGAAGAATGATTATAATAGCCAGAATCATTTTTTGATTTAAGACAATAAGCTCTAAAAGTAGAAGGATAATGATGTAAAATATCTAATGGGCAATGAATTTCTTTTAATGAAGGTATAAATATTTCATCATACCAAATAGCTAATACTTCATTTTGTAAAAAACTATTTCTAGAACCATCAGTATATTTTGAAGGAAAAAAAATTAAAATTTTAAAAACACCATTATCACCAAACTGAGCAAATTGAAAATGTGGTACATTAACTAATTTGACATGTTTTCTAATATTGTTATTAACCAGAACATAACAATATTCATGATTATGGCGATTTAAATTCCAGAAAACATTTGTAAAACAAAAAAATTTAATAGATTTTTTAATAATTTTTAAATTATATGTAGTTAATAAAAAGGAGTCAATATCATATCTAAATGATATTTTTCTAGGATGGTCTAATTTAAACTCAGAAAAATTAATATGTGGAAATATTGGAAAACCTTCAGCTGCATAATTAGTTATTTCACCATGTAATGCTTTTTTAATATCATCTAATGTTGCATTATCCTGAGTTGCAGGAAGAAGATAATTATTTAAATATTCTTGTAAAGATAAAGATAAAGAATTTTCAAGTCTATTTATAGGAGAAAAAGTATCAGGAGAAGTTGCAAGAATAATGCTTTCTAATTCAGCAGGATTAAATACTGGCTTATCAGTATTATAATTATCATTATAAATATCATCTTGATTACTATTCTGAAAATATGGAATATCTTCATCATTATCATTTTTAAAATCACGAATATAATCATTATCTTCAGTATCACTAATAGTTTCATCATCTGAAAGTGGAATAATTTCAGGTTCAGAATCGATTACTTGATTATATTGAGAATTTAAAGACATTGTAAAATCACTAAGTTTTATAATTAAAATTTAAAGCAGGTTGTTGTATAAAAATTGAGGTATAATAAATTTAATAAATTTATAAAAGCTTGGCAAAAAAACATTATAGAAAAATGACCTGCTTTTATAAAATTTTTTTTGAGTTTTAATTCCATAAAAATTAATCTAACTTTAGTGGAATTAAACTCCTAATTTTATTCGGAATTAGGAGTTTTAATTCTAGCTAAGAATAATTTTGATAGAATTAAAATTTTTAATTCCAAATAAAATTAGACTGGAGTTTAATTCCCAATTCCGAATAAATTAGGAGTTTTAATTCCACAAAAATTCCATCGAAATTAACTAATCCCAGTGGAATTAAAACTCCTAATTTTATTTGAAATTAGAAATTTTAATTCCATCAGAATTTTATTTGAAATTAGAAATTTTAATTCCACCGGAATTCTAACAAATTAATCTAACTTAAAATTTCTAAATTAGGAGTTTTAATTCCACCGGAGTTATATTAATTTTATTAGAATTCTGATGGAATTATAATTCCTAAATTTCCCAATCTAATTGGTAATACGTTTCTAATGATCATGCTAAATTAGGGCTAGTGTTCCTATTTTTAGTTCAGGTTGAACCAGGTTCGGCCAAACTTGAACCGAACTCCGAGATCTAGAACCTGAACTCAAACATGAACACAGAATTGGCCAAATTTTTTCTTTGAAACACATAAGGTAGCTGCACAACGTCATCGTGCAAAACCAGGAACGGGAATATTAAGTTGCTTAAAATTTTAAGTTAGCTTGAATCAGGATTTTGCGATAATTGATCTGATATATTAAATTTAGATCATGTGTACAATTATGGATGTTAGTCAGTTCGACTAAAATTGGTCTTGCGCTCTGAGCACTTTATTTTGATCATCAATTATCCATCATTGAACTGATTTTAAAATATAGTAATTGTGGTGTTAAATACCGTTTAAATTCGGTTTAAAATCTTCTGCTTCTAATTATAACAGTTATGATTAGTGCAAATGATATATATAAACAAACCTATAAAAAAGAGAAATTTGAACAGTATTTGAAATCTGCTGAAAGCGGTGATTCTGATGCGCAAAATAATTTTGGAGTCTGCTATTATAAAGGCGTAGGCACAAATAAGGATGAAAAGAAGGCACTTGAGTGGTATTTGAAATCTGCTGAAGGTGGCAATACTCAAGGACAATACAATCTTGGAGTCTGCTACAGAGAAGGCACAGGCACAGAAAGGGATGAAAAAAAGGCTTTTGAGTGGTATTTGAAATCTGCTGAAGGTGACAATGCTCACGGACAATGCAATCTTGGATTCTGTTATAAAAATGGCACTGGCACAGACAAGGATGAAAAGGAGGCATTTGAATGGTATTTGAAATCTGCTAAAGGTGGTGATTCTCATGGACAATTAAATCTTGGAATCTGCTATGAAAAAGGAACAGGAACAGACAAGGACGAAAAAGTGGCATTTGAATGGTATTTGAAATCTGCTGAAGGTGGCAATTCATATGGACAATGCAGCCTTGGATTCTGTTATTATGAAGGCATCGGCACAACTAAGGATGAAAAAAAGGCATTTGAATGGTATTTGAAATCTGCTGAAAGTGTTAATGCTCAAGGACAGAATAATCTTGGATGCTGCTATGAGAAAGGCATAGGTACAACCAAGGAAGAAAAAACGGCATTCGAATGGTATTTGAAATCTGCTGAAAGTGGTAATTAAATGGGTAATACAATGTTGGAAACTGCTATGAAAATGGTACAGGCACAGATAAGGACGAAAAAATGGCATTGAATGGTATTTGAAATCTGCTGAAGGTGGCGATTCATATGGACAATGCAACCTTGGATTCTGTTATTACTACAGCATCGGCACAGCCAAGAACGAAAGAAAGGCATTTGAATGGTATTTGAAATCTGCCGAAGGTGGTAATTCTGCAGCACTAAATAATATTGGATACTGCTATGAGAAAAGTATAGGCACATTATTAAGAATGTACGTAGAATACTATAAAGAATCATGCATTTAGTTTATATAACGCCTTCAAAAGTTTGAATTACTTCAATATCTGTTCTTTATACTCTGTATTAAAATGTTAACATTTAATAAATTTTGTTTACGATGGAATGATATTTTGAATTTAATAGATCATATTAGTTTATATAAATCTAAAATTGATTTTATTTATACCAATATAATAAAATGTGGTAGCATAATTGCTAAGTTTAATATTGTATTATACTGTATCCCTTTGTTTTGCTAAAAACTCTGTTGGTATTTGTCGATTAGTCTTAATTTAATTGACATTACGAATTGATTGAGACCGTTAGGACGTTATATGGTAATGGTCTAGACTAGAGATGAGGAAAATGTGGATTTTATAATAACATGTGCATGTTTTGTAAAATGTGCATGATATTGCATGATAAAATTTTTTTGATTTTATACTTTTTCCTCCGGAAATATCGGATATTTGCCAAAGTTTTTTCCCCCGATCCTTCTCATCTTTATGTTCATTCATTTTCTTTTCGGAATTTTTCAAACCTACTGCATTCCTATTTCTTAATTTTGTCTGGCATTATACACCTTGGCCTAAATTAAATATAATTTTCCTACATAAAATTTAGATGGAACGAAATGCGAATGAATGCGCATTAAAGCGCACGATTGAGGAATCATGCGCACGCATGAAACCTATCTCTAGTCTAGACTAGTGATTGTATAATACCTGAAAAATTTTCGTGTGCAGTGCGTATAGCTCTTTTCTGGCATCTGATTGGCTGGGACAAGCGATTAACAAAGATTTTAGCATACTGTAACCATCATAAGGGAGCTTGCTATTTTCATGCCGAGTTTAACTCCAATGGTTGACGTTAGAAGGGTCACATGACCTGGACAATAAACTATACTGTCGATATATGACTTATATTTTGACTATGGATCCACATTCTGCGCTCTAATATGAAAAATCCTTGCAAAAATTTGATGTAAAATATAAAAATATTTTAATTTCTAATCTAACTTAAACATAGATTTTTTACTTTAAATATTACTGTATTACGCATATCGAAATTGGTTTGATTCTTCGAAGAGATCTATTTGTGCATAGTTATCGATGTCTCAACTTAATGAAATTAAAGATCCCTGGTAATAATATTATATACTTTTTTAAACGAAAATATCTCAGCAATTATCTATATCATAGAATAAAAATAAAAAAAAATTATCGAATTTAAGTGGGCAGTTATTATGGTATTACCGAACAAAGTTTGGAAAAATTTAACTGCTGACTTTGTTTTATCTTCAAACGATAATATCTTGACAGCAAAGTTTAAATTGACCAATCAGAATCGAGGATAATTAATACTGATATTTTGAATTGAAGTAGAAAGGCATTAACAAAAAAATACCAGCTGACTCATGTTCTGATAAACTTGAATCGGAAGGTGAAAAGGACTTGGTGGACGATAAACTAATAAGAAGTGCATACATTGCTTTCGAATACTTTGATTAACAAATTATTTTAACTTTCCGCTTAAATTAACCTAATAATGAGAAATGACAGTAATCTATAATCTTACCGAGATAGAATAACCTAAGGCGTAGCAAAAATTTTCTTTCCATATTTTAGACAATACATACTGACTAATTTAATATAAATATAAAGAAATGACATATTTTAATGAATTATTTTAAATACACTCACTATTATAATCATCACCACTAAATCAATGAAATAAGAAATCAAAATAAAAGTGAATAAACATCATTTATTTTTTCGCAACGGCTGGAATAGTGCTCCGAACGGGTCGGGTTATGAGCTAGGGTCTGGTTGACAATTTTCGGGTTAGAAATTCAACCCGAAACGAACCCGAACTGAAATTTTAAGGCCAATATATTAAATTTTTTTTAATAAATGAATCCAAACGCCATTTTTGCTCTTAAACGGTTAATAATTCATGTGCTTATAATTTCAGCGGGCTACAGCAAGAATCGTGCATTGCACATTCAGAAGTCAATGAAGGCTTTTTTTATTTTTGTTTTATGGATTTTTGGAATTAATAGAAAAAATTTGCCGAATACTGCGTCTCATAAAATTTAAATTCTTCTTCCCAGACCGGACTCATTGACCGACCCGGCCGGGTTATGACCAAAATTAACTTGCATGGCCTAATATCAACATATTAAATTTTCGTTCCAAAACTTGTCTAAGATGTTTGGTGTAACTAGTTTGCACAAAAGGTTATGGATGAAACTGCGCTTGTCAACCAATAAATCTTAGCGAACTTTTATAATAAATATATTAAAAAAAAATTAAATGTGACTATGAATTTGTTGACTTATTTAAAAATGAATTTCAGGTTAAGATTCCATACGATCAAAATTTTATTATATTCGTTGAGAATGCAAGAATAAATACATGAAAAATTGTGATAAACAAAATCAAAGTAGAAAATTTATATACAGCATAAATAACGAAATATTACTTTTTTTATATTATATTTCTACCAATTTAATATTCGTTACGATTAGTATTTTAACAATCACTTAGATTATTTCAAAACTAGTATTAAAAATATTCTTGTAATATACAAAAAAAATACAATTTAGTAGTAAAATAATTAAATACTAAATATTATTTAAAAAGAAAAATTAAATATATAAGCCCTGCTAAAATCCTCCTATACTTTAATATCAAATCTAATCCTAAACCCTAACCTAACCTAACCTAAAAAAAAAAAAGCGAAAAAAAACACATGTGAATTCAAGCCGTGTTGTATAGCCTTCAAAGTTTCATCTCGAATTGTAATTCATACAAATATCAGTCCAGTTTTCCCCTCAATATTAAAGTTTTAATATGTTTTACATCGATTATGTCTAATAAACATGGTTTTCCTAAAGCGACGGAAGTGTTTTAACACATCCATATCTTTGAAACTACTTAAGAACCCGACTAATAGAAGATATACCAACACCTAAATGTTTGGCAATTTTTTGAAATGATAGGATTCTTAAAATTTTTTCAATAATAAGTAGCTTTGAAAATATCGTTTTTCTGTATTCCCGCATTCATCAGAGACAGTATTAGCATAATATTTATATTAGTCACTTGATCTTAAATTACATAGATTATCGATTTTATTGGTCAATTTTTATCAGGTATTCCACAAATTTTCGAATCTCATGCGCATAGTAATATTTCAGAATTTCCTAAGAAGTTTCGGAATATTCTGAAAATTTTGGCTCGCATTATGTCACTAAAAAAACTTCGCATGATTGTATAAAATAGTACACATCATGCGTATGTTGAGAAGGTGCTTTTTAACGGAGTATACGCTAAAACTAACTATCTAATTATCACACAACTCTAAACAATCCAACAAATCTCTAAATCCACTACAAAATAAGACCGAAGCTCTAAAGTGGTAGGCTTCGAATAGAAGCGTGGAAAGACTTGGTCCGAGTTCTAGAGCTTTTGGGCCTTATGGTGATACTGCCGGGTCTTAGATAAGTCTTCTCGTGATTTGGGCTTATAATATGTCTCTATGGTGTCTAATATTATCAATACTAACTCCTTCAATTCTTCTATTTCGATATTTCGGGGTCACGTGTTATGTTGCCACGGCTATTGGTTGCCGTCGGAGATTTAATATTCGATTTAATCTGAGATCTGTGGGTTGATGTCACGGGCAATGAATATCGGGATCGGATCTTTAATTTATCCACTATGTCACGAGTGTTACAAGTGGTGATCCAAGTATTTGAACCTAAGATCGACGTCACGAGTAAGTGATGTCGGAAATCGGATTTTCAATCGATCGATGATGTCACGAGCTTGGTAAGTCATGGGTAATTTTGATGATCTTCTATTGTTCGATTAATTGACGATAACAAGGGTATTTGGATATTTTACTATAAAAAGGTACTTGGTACGAATATGGCTTTCTTTCCTTTACTTTTACGAATGACACTAACTTCTAAACTACTACTGGGACGGGAATTGGTTTATTATGAACGATTTTTGGGTCAGAGAGAACGATTATTTAAAGACAACTTCTACTACGATGATTTCGAAGGTTTAAAACTCTAATGAGTTATCTTTATTTCAAACGAGCTAAAGGCTCTTTATATAATGCATTTTTACAGACTAAAATTCGTCAAATGGATTCCATCGATTCCATGAGTCCATGGACTTCATGGAGTCGATTTCGACCATAAATGGAAATCCAGACAGGATAAAGATACACTAATAAAGGAATGTACAAAAATAGAAAAATACTACGTAACGGTAATAAGAAAATAAAATAAAAAATATTGGCACAGCCCAAGTTCGGGTTATACTGCGCCGAATTCGATCCTTACAATGTGCACAACACTACGCTTGACCCTAGCAGGTGGTCTCCCACCTGCATAAACAGACTAATGCGGATAAGAGGTAAACAGCTAATATTAAATACTTAGATCAATTAAACCAATAGATAACCATGAACTTAGAGACTAAGGGTGCCCTAAATGTGATTAGCTATCCACCGAGATCATGCATAAAATACAACAATTAGCCAATCAGGACAAGTCTAAGGTGGTTCAAACTTTTTTTTTAATCAACAACTTACCGGTTAAACATCCACAATTTAGTAAATGAGCTTATACTTATTAATTATGTTTGAGAGAATTTTAGATCAACGAATAAAAATAAAAAGAAAACTAATTAATATATTGATTGATAATGTTCAATTGGTTAAATACGAAGAGTTTTGTAGACCAATTTTAGCTTATTAAAGATTTTTAGAGCTGTTAATGCTTATATGGCTACTTTAAATACCATATTGCTCTAAAATAATTGATTGATACTGCAGCTGCGTGATAATATTTTAATGCACAATACTGGGACAATTATACTATAATGGGAATTATTTTTCAAAAATTTCTATTTTTTAATGAAAAATCAAAAGTTAATTAAGACGAAAATTAGTAAGCAATTATGTAATGCGGGTGACAATTTTGTTTCGATCGTTTGAAGAAATTTGATTGGTGCATACTTGACTGTCTTTTGAGGTTTATTTAAATTATATATAATTATTTGTCATTATAATTATATATATTTACAAAAATTTAAACAAAATTTTTTAAATATTAAAATAAAAAAAGTTTATTAAAATTTTTTAAATAATTATAAAATATTATAATATTAGATATTAAATAAATAATTATAAACTTAACTAATTTTAACTTTGTTTAAAAATATAAATTTTAAACACAACACGCTATTTTTATATAAATAAATATTTTTAATGTTATAGTTAAAATACAAGCTAAATTATGTTTTAAATTATTTCTATGTAAAATTAGATGCTAAAACTTATTTTTAATAGCTTAAAGCTAGTTTTTGTAAAAAAATATTGCAATTTTTTAATTTTTTTAAATTTTATAAAAAAAATTATTTTGTTATACAGTATTTTGCAATCTAATTTAATATTACTAATTTAAAATTATAGTGCTAGACAAATGTTTTTCTACACCCATATCTGCTTATAAAGAGGTGCTATAGTCTTGAAATTTTCCAAAAATTTAATAAATAGTAAGTTCAAATTGTGTATTTTTTTAGCAATTTTCAATTACTGAAAAAAAAGTCAAATAAATGCTAAAGTTTTGAATAAATTTTGTCACAAAAAATTAAAAAATAAATTAGGCTTTAAAATTAGAATCAAGTTTAAATATTTTCAATTTTAATAATTAAAATTAAATATATTAGAAAATTTTATCTGGATTAAATATTAATTACTAGCTACAAATACAATTGTTAATAATTAGAAAAATTAGCATAATTAATATTAGTAGCTAATTAATATATAATTGATTAAAAAATAATCGATTTTAATTTAGTTTTGATATTAATTAATTTTAGTTAAAATAATTCTAATTAATTTTAATCAATAGCATTAATATTAATTAATTTTAATCTGTATTACTAGTAATTAGCAGTATTTTATTACTTCTTTATTAAATTAATAAAACTTTTTTTCTTTAAATTATATTAAAATATACAATTCAAATAAAAAATTCTTATCAAATTTGGTCAAGCAGTTGTTAGGATATCTTTAAATAAAGTTTTAAAGAAATTTTAAAAAACAAAATATAACATGTATTTTAAATTTTTTTAAAACATTAATCAAAATATTTTAATAACCACTTGACCAAATTTAATAAAATTTTTTTATTAAATTGTATAGTTTTATATAATTTTAAAAAAATAGTTTTATTAAATTTTTTTAATTTTTGTTAAAATATCTTAAATCAATATTTATTTTAATATTAATATAACAATTATGTTATAGATAATTTAAATATTTTAAATTTCTAAAAAGATATTTTAATAATTACTTAACTAAATTTAATAAATTTTTTATTTTAATTTTACAGATATATAGAATTGAAATAAAAAAATATTAAATTTAGTCAAATAATTAATAAGATATTTTTAATTAAAAATTTTTAAAACTTAAACCATTTAGGAGAATTCATCTTAATAAGCCTAGTTTTTATATAAAAAAAATTAAATATCTAGTTTTATATAAAAAAATTAAAATATAAAATTTTATAATAAAGCTCAAGTTTATAAAAATATACTATTTTTATATAATATAATAGTAAATTTAGATTTTATATTATAAGAAATTTATAATTTATAAATATATAACTTTTAAAAAATTCTGCTTTATAGATTTGTCACTTTTAGTTTAATTTACAAATTTAATAAAATAAATTTTAAACTTTATTATAAATTTAAAAAGTTATTAAAGTTTAAAGTTTATATATAATAAAATTTAATATAAATATATTTAATAAAAAAATAAATTATTTTTTTAAAAAAAACTTTAAACTTAAATATCTTAGCAATTATTTTATCAAATTTAATTGATATTTTTTATTTTTATTTTATATAATTTCAAGATTAAAATAAAAAAATATTTAGCAAATTTGATAAGATATATATTAAAATATTTTAATTTAAAAATAAAAAAATTATTAAAAACAACTTGTCTATTTTACAACACTTGACTAAATTTACTAAAAAAAATTTTTAAATTCTATAGAACTATATAATTAAATAAAAATTTTATCAAATTTGGTTAAGTAATTATTAAGAAATCTTAGATCAAAATTTTAAACTTATATAATATTATGGTTAAAGTTTTTTAAATATTTGTTTAAATATATCACAATACTTGCTTGATTAAATTTAATAAATCTTTTTTTATTTAAATTCTATAGAAATATACAATTTATATAAAAAAATTTTTATCAAATTTGGTTACATAATTATTTAAAAAACTTTTAAACTATATATAATAAAAATATAAATTTGATTATACTAATCTCAACAACCACTTGATTAAATTTAATAAATCATTTTTTTATTTAAATTCACTAAAAAATAATTAAAGATAATTTAAAATTTATTTACAATTTTAACTAAATTAAAAAATTAAATTTAAAATAATTTAATAACAATTTTCTATTTATTTTTATATATGAATATTAATAAAATTTAATTGTCTAGCTCTAGCTCTAACCCTTGCACTTTTCTTATAACCTACCATCACCTACTATAGGGCAATGTCATATATAAATCTAACCCTAACCCTAACCCTAGAACAAAAATAAATATTAAATCTAAGTCACGTCTAATAGCCAATCAAATCGCATCTTGGTAGCTTAAATAAGTTTTATATATAGAATTTTTTTAACCAATCAG
>CAJVPY010001439.1:0-19446 GCA_910591965.1 Dentiscutata erythropus | reverse complement strand
TGAACCTAGATTCACTTTCTATCGAACAGATTTGCTAGAACTGCCTATACAAGAACACCCATATCCTCCCTCACAAATATCTGAATAAACAGAATTTGTAACAACATTATTTGAATTTACAATAAAATTATCTGAAATTTTAACTGGATTTACAATATCAATATCATTGTCCGAATTTACAACCGAATTTACAACAACATTATCGAGTTTACAACCGTAATATTGTTTGAATTTGAATCATCAACAGTCCTAATTCGCTTGAAAAAGCTATTGATCCTAGTCTGTTTCTCATCAACAACAGCATGTTTTCGTTTGTTGGTCAACCCCAACCCTGAAGAGGGTCTAGAGGATTTTTTTGAAGAATAAATTGGGTCTTCATCACATTTTCGCTTCAACAAAGATATTGGAGCATATCCATCTGTTCCCAGATGAGTCTGAATAAGCATTTGAGTATTTGCATCATAAATCTCCTTGATCAACCGTATCACATCCTTCACATCAACCCTCAACAAACTCGCGATCACATAATTCAAACTCTTAAAGTAGTAGAGGATGTCGATCTTATGTTTCGATGGATCAAACAATTCACACAAACACACCCGTTCTGATACATTTTTTGTGCTCGGTTTTTTGATTATATAGTAGAAATATCATCCAGGTTCCAACTTTTTACCATGTTTATCTAAATCCGCCTCAAAATTTATAGAAAACTTATTGCCCTTCTTGAAAATCGGTTTGTGTAATTTCACATTCCAAAAGTCTTTGACATGTGTTCTTTGATATGTTTGATTGAATCTTGCTGACAATTCGAACATTCCCATATCGTTTTAATAGTCTGTTCTCCTTATGTTAATGATCATACCCCTAATGATCCCAGGAGATAATTGAAAAAGAAAGGTGTTGGTCTCCTTATCGATACCCAATATTGACTATATCATCTCCTCAACAACCATCTTGTAGAACTTTGGAACGTTTTTCTTTACTATACAAACACCCTTGAATAGTGAAATGAATTTGTCAAACATCACCTCAAATTCATGCTTCATACCCAAATATTGTTTCTTTTCAATAAACAAAGCAGAGAACAATGTCTTTTCATATGCCATCACCATATAGAGATGACCAGAAAGCTCAATTATATATTTGTTTACAAGTCCTTCTATATGCATTAAATATTCAATGGTTTTCTTTATCATAGCCGACCATTTTAATTGGTTTATCTTGTTTTTAATGAACGAAGAGACGCATTTTTTAAAGCGATAAAAAGCGATTATGTGTTTAAATTGGAATAGAGGTATGATGTAAAAGACAGAATCTGTATCACTATACATCACTACACAACCGATACTCTCTAAGAATTTTATGACATTTCTTAGACACCAACATGGAAAACCCATAATCGATACTGCTACCTTCTCATCATGTAACGGTGAAAATATAAAGCCATTTGCCCCATATAATGAATTTGCCGTAACCTTTAAAGCATTGGACAAGGACTCGTAACGTGATAAAGAAATAAAATCATTTGCTTTTTTCGCTTTTTTAATATTTTCCTTCGCTTCTTTCCTATCGTTTAACAGTCGTAATAATATCTTTGGCATCATACCAAATTTTTTCTTGTCGCCATCATGAGGTTTGAACCTAGCGATAACATGAATACCATCGATTATGATATTTAAATCATCGTACTGCGATTCGTCCAACTTGGTTTCCTTTAAGATGTTTTTTGTGATTATCGCGTTAGGATACATGGAATTGAAATCCAAATCTGCCACTGGATACAACTCTCCATCGATCATCGGTATCATCATCTTTGGAGAAATCACCAACCCACCAACATACCTTTTGATCTCAATCTCACCTTTCTTTTTCATCGAAATTAACATGTTTTCCTTAGACGTTGTTCTTCCGTAGATATTATTCACCAAACACCCAACACCGTTCATGAAAACATTTGAAATCGTGACACTGGTAAGTTTGGCAAACTGCACATAATTACCTATTATGTTTCGTTTTATTATCAATTCCTGACAACATAATGAATCCACGGAACAATAATATACCAACTCGACACTGTAATCTAATAGAATATCGTTATCAGGTTGTAATGAAGATAGACATAAGTCGTAATCGATGCTGCATTTTTTAGATAATTTTAACGTGATCTCCTGTAATCTTTTAGGATCATCTCTGTATTTGATCGCATTCACGTAAACATACATGGAACGAAGATCTTGACTTTTCGACTCCGGAAGATATGGTAGATCGATCTTTTCAGAAAGACCACACCTCTCCAACACAACTTTAAGTGTATTCTTTATCTCCGTTACAAACTCCTTTTTCACCCACATGTAAAGATCAAAAAATACAGTCCCAGGAATCTTGAAATACTCACATGTCATTACCTCAATCGAATTAGCCTTGATGTTTCGTTCAAGAATATTCATCCCAGCGAACTCATACTTCTTCATCTTTGTCTCGATATCTCGCTCTACTACTCGAATATCTGACTCTCTGATATTAGAGAAAATAATTTTATCGAACTTGAGATTGTATCTTGATAGCATCTTTTGTATGAATTTTTGCATAATATTTTTGCTAGATTTGATCGATATTCTTTCGTTTAATGCTTGCAACTTGTCTAACAGATTGACTTTCTTTAGAACAAATGACCAATCGTAGCCCTCCGTGTTAAAACCATACTGTAGTAAATCCCAACAAGAGATCCGATTGGGACTTGTAGAATTTAGTCTCGAATACATCAAAAAAGATCAATGAACCGTATCGTTAAAACAGCAAATCTTGATCAATAGAAATGGTAGTGAAATAGTATCTCTTTACTGGATCTTGTTTAAAAATCCAATACAAATCAACATAAATCATGTAAACCTCATCTTCTGGCTTTTCACCAACCGGAAAATAACCCGGACCTCGATTTAAAAGCGACTCGATATTCCACAATAACAAGAGAATCTTTGGTTGTTCTTTAAGTTTGACACGTTCGATATCTGAAAATTCAACCTTTATGTAATCTTCTAACATAACTCTTTGCAACATACCGTCCTTCTCAGTATAGTATTTTTCTTTCAAATGATACCACCCCACCAACTCAAAATCGGTTTCACGTGCCATCTTTTGATAGTAACATGTTTGATCGTCTGAATACGTGTCGTAATGTAATCAGAATTCTTGTAATTTTTCCTTCAAAAAAGTCTCTTTGAGATCCAAATCTTCAACGTTTATGATTATTTTTTGACCATTCTCATCTAATTCCTTCCCCTCTCATATGCGATTTATTTGTGATAATTTTGAATTTAATTCCTTTTCGATATTGTTGATCTTGTCTAACACATTCTTCCTCGACTTGTGATTGTTATAATACAGGCACAAGAAAAGAAATTCTTGTTCAGAATCAAATATTTTTCTACAAATGGTCTCGTAACTTTCCGGATTCAACTCTGAAACATATTCGGGAATAAAAATTATATTGAGCAATTTGATATCAAAAAAAACACCTCCCGTCTTCACATATATCCTGATCTTTTGCCCATCTTCCCTAACCGAATACAATTGCAAGAGGTATTGCACATCATCTTTTACATCCTCGTAACCAAAAAAACTATACTCTGTCATGTCAGTAGCATCGTAAATGTAGAATAACGAAGATTCTTTTTTGTTTATGAGATTAGAACGACACGATATCAATTTAGAAAACATTATTTACAAGAAAATAAAGATACGCGATTTATTTTCTTTTCGGTATCTTGTGATACTGAAAAGAATAACTAATTTTTATTTAAATATAAAGAATATAAAATATAAACATATAAACAAATAGAGAAATTTAGCTAAAGATCTTGTCCAACTTAGTATCGTACTCGCTTAATTTTTTAGAACTATCAAACAACACATAACCAGAATACATATGAAACATTGAAGTTTTGTAGGCGTTATACACATCCCGTAAATATTCCTTACTATATTTTTCACCATTGCGATTACGTTTCTTCTGCCTCTCGATCATCAACTTCTCCCCACAACGAACATAAATCACATGATCAAAATCATGATCATACACCACAGAACTATGCCTCAAGTTTAAATAATCCAACCTCATGGGATCAGAAATCACGAGATTTGCGAAGATTTCGGTATCCAAATGTGTCCTGTCCATCACTACAACATCATATTCACATAATAGATTACTTACCTCTGACAAGAAGTTTTGATACTCTTCCAACAACCGATCCTAAAACATGAACCTGTATTTCTTCTTATCGGTATAAAAAATCTTTAATTCTTCCTCTAGCTTCAACAACATCTTCTTAAAATGGTGCACCTTTTTGCCCTTCCTTTTGAAGTATGGTTTCAATGCTCAGGTGACAAGATGCGTCTTTCCAACCCCGATATATCCAGTAACAACAACAAGAAGACTATCGTTAGATTTTCTTGTTTTTTGCTTTTTCAATACAGGTTTATCACCAACAAGTCCGCTGTCAGTATTGTAACTCCTCTTCATAGTTCTCATCGTTTGATCCTGTAAAATCCTCTTCACATAGCCTTGATTTACAAATTTTTCTTGTAAATATTTAAAAAGAGTATTGTAAAGATACGCAAGTTCTTCAACATCTACTTGTTGATAATTTTTTTGTTTTTTTCTTCTCACAACTTGCTCATAATTAGGTAAATCATCACTCTTTCTCTTTAAAACGCTTGTTAAAAGATCAAATTCAACATAATTCTTTGAATTCTCAAAAGCATCATCATTAATAATAATAAGATCATCTCGATCTTGAGAAACAGTATTGCCTCGAACAGAAATATCTTTTTTAACAGTTTTTCCAACTCCAAGAAAGTCATCGATACCAACTCGTCTATCAAAAGCTCCATGTCTTGACTCAATAATTTGATCATTGTTAAACATAATTCCATCATTATTGATAGAAAAATCCAATTCCTCCTTAAGATCATTTTGAGTACAATTGAAAGACATTTTTGAAAAAAAGAATAAAAATAAAATTTGATGAATAAATTTGAAAAATAAACAGAATCTCTGTTGACGCAACATAAAATCTGTACGGTGTAACAGAATATGCACTATACAGATTAAATAATAATTAAAAGTAAACAACAAATGAATAAACACTAAATTCTTTTTCTTTTTCTGGAAATTATCTTGCCAATGGTAACATTTTCACCTGTAAGCTTCCTCATATCAAACTTGTCTGCTTTAACATCCAACATCATAATATCTTCATTATCATCACTATCATCCTTAAAAAAATCTTTAATAACTTGAACCAATTCATCTTTTTCGCAGATTTTAATATTCCTATTAGATGTTGATGCCCAGTATTTTGCTTTCGGTGTTGTACAATTTCTTTCTATTCTTTTACCATTATAGACAATGGTACTGAGACTATTAGAAGGATATCTCAAAATCGCAGATTCAAAAACTCTAACAGTGTGAACTATTATCGGTGATTCACAGTTCTTACATTGAATTAAGACTAGTTTTTCCTTATAGGTTGCAATAATATCAATCTCATTGTCACCCTGAACAACCTTTATCTCATTGGCTAATATTCCATTCACCTCCAATAATTTACGTACAATCGATTCAAATTCGTGACCGATCTTGTGATTTGTGAGCTAAAGATAGTAAAAAAGTCAGTACAAGATTCCTATTCACCAATGTTTGCAGCATAGACATCTCGAAGATGTAACTTCAATCCCTATGTCGGTTTTTTGGAAGGTAATAGAACGTATCCTTGATATGGAGTACTCAGAACACGCCCCTACCCCTTATGACAGCGTAACTTCAGAATCACAAATACTGAGTGAAATGGCATAGCCAACTCACCTTAATATTACTTGATTTAGACATTGTTAATAGATAGTAAGAATTTGCTATGACTAAGAATAAAAAATAACGCAAGATTTCTCATTACGCAGTTCATTTTTTGTATGGTGCAGCAAATTGTGCACTATACGAAAATAAAAAAATAAAAAAATAAAAAAATAAGATAAATAAAAAAAAAAAAATAGACTAAGGATGAATTTAAATCTGGCTCTTTTTAGATCTACAGCTAAAAATCGGTGTTATGTTGTGTGACATTCTCATCCCCATCGATGCTCTCCTCAATCCCACTCTTATCACTTTTTTCAGATTCTCATCCCCCTTCTTATCATTAACTGTTTTTGATTTTTTTTTCAAATTGCGATCACTATTAACACGTTTTCTCTTATTCTTTTTGAATTTTTCATTAAGCATTTCGACGATCTTTGATGAATAAAGCTGTAATGTGTTCGTCAACTTGTAATCCCTCAAGAAACTTCTAAAATCAACCGCGATCCATTCCCCATTCGTGTTTGGTTCCATTCTCCGAGGAATCATATCGGTTACAGCAACGTAAGCTAAAGTGCAATACAAACATTCTCTACCATCAGGGAAAACTCTAAACCCATCATGACTATCAACAAAATCCATCTCAGTCACATGAACATCAGCCTCTTCTTTAGCCTCCCTGTAAGCGCATGCCTTAAAGGTTTTGCCTAATTTCTTACTTCCTCCAGTAACTTGATAATGTATATAATAATCCTTTGTGTGATCAATTCTCTGTGAAATCCAGATTTTTTTATCTGGTGTAGCAAGAACAAGAAGTGAAAATTCTCTGATATTCATCTTTATCTCATCAATCGTTTTCTTGGAATTTTTCATGATATTCGTCTTCTTTTCAATTTTATGTTCAACACTGTCTTTAATCGTTTCTATCTGATGACCAAACGCTTTATGCATCTCTTCAAGAACATGTAGAAAAAAATTATGTCTTTCAATTGAGTAACGACAAGATTCATAATTGATTTTTGCAATTTGATAAGCTTGTTCGATGTTCATTATAAGTAAAATAAACTTGAAAAGTTACGCACTTTGTTCCCCAATCGATTCATCATCGAACTGATTAGAGATAAGAAACAACATCTAATCGAAATCTTGTTCAGTAAACAATCAATTCTTACATTTAGCACAATAATTTGAATTCTTAAAAGACATACAGTTCTCACAAAAAAACAATTTGTTGTCTGCGAAAGACACATTATCCTTAGAAATAATACCAGACTGATGTGAAATGTACTTGAACTGAGGATTGTAACGAACATCGTAAGATGAATCGGAAGAAGAAATGGTAGTAGTAACAGAAATTGAATCTGATAAAAACTCTTCTTCGTACTCTTCCAAACGTCATCTTTTACACCTCGAACAGTAGTTTCGGAAACGGATCAAATAACAATTGTCACAGTAAAATTGTTTTTTTTCTCGTACAGGTGCGTATATTGGATCGACTTTCTTCAACTGAAGACTCCTTCGAACATACAATAATCGATTGTTGATCGATACAAATTCCTTATGAAAACTCATAATGAAACGAAAATAGAATATTTAAATGGAATTTAAATGGAATTGAAATGAAATGAGAATGGAATGAAATGAAATGAAAATAGAAAGAATTACGCACTTTATATCCTATCCAGTCTTAAAAGACTAGATAGAAATAAAAATAACAGATAAGTAAATAAAAAATAAAAATAAAATAAAATAAAATAAATAAAATAAAAATAAAAATAAAATAAAAAATTAAAAAAATAAGATTAAAATTATTCCCCATCCAAATTCTCCTCACTAGAACTTTTATCCTCCACTATCTGAATCTGTTTCATGATGAAATCTAATCTTATCTTTGCAAAACTTCTCTGTTTATTTAGAACATCCCTCTTCCACTATTTAACCTCTTCATACTTTTTACTTTTTCTATCTCTAGGAAGCAAATCACTGGTTGAATTGAATATTGCTACCTGATTGACAAAAACTTTTCTGTAATTATTCAAAAAAGTCAAACAATCTTCACGGTTAGAGAACGTTTTTTCAAACGCTTTGATCTCAAAATCTCTTGATAAATCGTATAGTTTCATGTTCAAAAGAATTTCAAGCTCATCAGGTTTTAATGTTGTTATTTCACGAGATTTTCTATTCTCAAGCTTTCGAGATTTTTCTAAAATGTTGTTTAAATTTTCTGGTAAATCGACGGCTTTACGTTTTTGAGTAGACATATGAAATATGAATATGAATATGAAATAGATTATATAATTGTGAAATATGAAATGAAATATGATAAAATCTATTGAGAGATTATGCACTTAATTTCTAAACTGGTATCATCAGATACTGATTGGGAATAAATAATACATGATAAATAATAAATAAAACTAAATTTCCAAGTAAGTTTCTAGCATTCTGACCAGTCAACGGATGAATAAAAATTCTTACAATTACGCTCAAAATGACCTCTTTTCCCACATTTATAACATGTAAATTCTACACAATCAACCACCAAATGACCAGGTTTCTTATAGATAAAACAACAAAAATCATTATAGTAACAATCATTCACAAAATGACTAGGTTTTCCACACTTGAAACAGTTCTTCTCATGTTTTACATCCTTAAGTTTATAATTTGAAAACTTTCTCTCGTTGATAAACAGCACCACCTCATCACGATCAATCATTCCATTACAATCATGTGACAAATTATTGATGTCGCCTGTATGATATTTACACTTTACAAACTGCGTGTATCGCTCTTGCTTGTCCTTATGACCGGTAGGTTTTGTGTATCCGCAAATGAATGCATACTTACAACTCTGTACCAGATTTCTATATACAACACAGCATCTATTAGAATGAGATTGTAAAAATTATTTCTAATTAAATGAATGAATATGTAAAAAAATATCGTAATCCAACTTATAAGCTTGCATCTTTCTCTTGTACATGATCTTGGAACCTCTCTTATTCATGTTCACCATGTTTCCTGAAATCAACTGTTGATATTTGAGCTGTTTGAAGAAAGGACACGCATTATCATAATGTTATTCATCATCATTCCATAGTTCTGGTTTGAATTCCAAAGGTTCTTTACACTAATATTTACTAGAAAGACCTTTCATAGTTTCATGAAAACAACCACAACAGCAATGAAAATAGTGAATGAAAGAGATTTCTTTATATTCCTTGTTTTGATGATAGACACAAACGAAACTTTTTTCAAAGTTTATGTTGGAAGAGGGAATATCGTTTTTTTTAATAATTTGTTCATGAAATATTTTGGTATATTTATGAGGAGAATATCTTTGAATAGGCATATTATTCAGTGTTAATATGAATTTTTTGTGAAGAGTTAGTTGAAAAACACATGTTTTTATAGGAAAAATCAACAGGTTTTAAAAAAATTTAAGTAAATTTTTTATCAAAAAAATCATAAAAATTACCAAATCTAGACTGTCCACATTTAGTAATTTTACTAATATTATATAGAAAAAATCAGAAATACTTGTGAAAAATTACCAAATGTGGATAGTCTAAATTTGGTAATTTCACCAAACGTATAAATAATAAGCTGATAGAAAATAAGAAATACGTAAAAAAAAAATGAAAAGAAAATCAGACTCAGTAGTGAAACACAATCGGAAAAGAAGAAAAATGCCTCACGAAACTATCGAAAAACTTCGAATATGTGGAATTACCGAGATGATCATGGAACAACTCTATGATATTATTTTTAATAACATCCTCTATAGCAATATAATCAAGATGTGTTTATCTACCCATCCAAAAAGATTAATTGACAAGTGTAGACTGATAAATAAATACTTCAAAAACCATTTTGAAGAGTATTTTTTTGAAAAAATCAAAAAAAAATACAACCTGATTATCAATAAAGATAGAGGCGTTCTCTCATATGAATTTTTGAAGGTTCTAAATCCCAACAGATTAATCTCTAAACATTTTCTCAACATGTTAACAAAAAACGAAGAAATCAACTTTTGGAAACTGATAATTCTCAACATTCACATTAATGATAGGTTAGAAATCCAACCCACTTCTTCGAATCTTCTCATAAAAATTGCTTATTTTAAAGTTGTCGAAATATGTCCAAAAATTAGATATTGGTTAAAATGTAATTGTCATTTAAAACATAATTTTACAAATATGTTTCATTCAGCAGATAAAAATTTTTTGTTTTTTACATGCAATATATGTAAATTTTACTAACCTGTAGCCGATTACAGAAAAACTTTTAAATCAAAATTATCATTTTTATAGTAAATTTGTATAAATACAAGATGTAATTAAAAAAATAATAAAAATAATAAATAATAAATAATAAAAATAATAAACAAAAATGAACGTTATCATCAAGGGAAAAAATGGTACCTGTAAAAAAACCCTGGGAAAAAAACTGGCAAAAGCCCTGAATTACATATATATCGACCTCGATCTTTACGAAGATAAAGTTTACAAAGAACTGTTATTAGGTCTTCTAAATCATAACATCAAGATGGGAAAATACGTCATATCCGGAAATGACACAACCATATTAATTCTACAAAACAACAACATCAACGTGCTTCTCACTGCCGATTTTGACACTAGAGTCGACCAAAAATACATAAAATCACATGATATAGACGAAGATCGGATTAAAGAAATTGTAAGATATAATGATGAAAAGTTTGACGAAAAATTGGTCGATTTCATCCTGGATACCACTGAAAAAAACGTGGAAGAATCGTTCAAAGAACTTTATGAAACAGTAATGAAGACCAAAACAAACAATGAAATTTTTAAAAAATTAGGAATAGCCTTAGCATTTTTATTGTTTAGCATTTTTGTAAAAATCATTTTTAACAAAAGATATTTTATTACAGAAATAAAATAAATTGAAAAATAAAATAAATTTTTACGTTCAAAAAGAACAAGAATCACACGATTCTAGCACTTTGTAAACATAAAAATCTATAAATCATTATACAAAACATAATCATGTAAAACATCATTAAAATACAAATAATTGTTATAATATAGATCATAAAAAAACATATTATAAAACACATAAATTTCTAATGAATCCAAATCATCATCTATCAAGGGAATATAATTAACATCCACCGCATCTGTAGAATCAATGTTTACATTAGTGGAATTAACGTCCACAACAGTAGAATTAACAACATCATCCAACAAATCTTCAATAGGAAAAGGAGGACAAAGTGTATCATCTAATGCTTTTTTTTCGATGTATAGATCGAATTGTATATCATCCTCTTCTTCCAAATTTGAAGATAAATTTTCAACTTCAAACTCATCAGAAGATTCATCTTGATTCAAAGATTCGTCTTCAACCACATTTTCTTTATCTTTAACTCACTTTTCCTCATTGGATTTACGGAATTCTTGAAACACTAACTATGACCTTTCGTAATAATCAGACGCCGCCCTCAATTCCAATTGAGTTTTTCGATAAAGCTTTTTATAATAATCAACAGTTCTTCTCTTTTTTGATTGTTTTTTAATGTTCTCAAGATAAGCATTGTTCAAGATCGTGTTGGAAGTTTCAATGGGAAAATCCTCTTTCACCTCATCGTAGGATCTCTTCTTGAGTTTAGGATTGTTCATAATTGTTTCTGGAGTGGTGTTCTTTATGTACTTGTACACTTTTTTAAAAAAAAGAAATTGACCATCTATGAACAGAAAGTGTTCAATTTAAAGATAAAACAGATAAACTATCACATGCTTTCTAGGACCAATGAAACAAAATTACCAATTGAAGAATCGAATGATCATTGCAGATCATCAATGATCGACACACTTTCTCTGAATCAGAAAACCTGTTTTCCGAAACATCCAACCTAACTCCTGACTATAAATTTCTTACACAATCAACACCAAAATTTCTCACATGATCAACACCAAAATTTCTCACATGATCGACTGAATTTCTTATAGAGATCAGCTGATATTTATAAAATAAGACTAATTTACATCTCGTACTAAGTCTCTGTTTTTTTCATCATTAGAACATTCACAAAATGATTCTGAAACATCGAAAAAATAACTATAAAATGCATCATGCATACAACGTAAATTCTGAACCAAAATAGCAACCAACCACATAATGTAAATAATTATAAAATGTCTTCTTTTTGTAAACTCTCTTTTAATAAAATCTCTATCTCACTTAAAAAAATATTCATAAACGAAAAAAAATACGATACAATAATCAACAATCTCGCAACTCCAAATGATCCTGGTTACTCTTATTTACATTTTTTTAAGGAAGAATATCAGGCAGAAATGGCTCAAATCTGCCAAGAAAACCCAACTGTACAAAGAGTAACAGAGATTGTTATTTAGAACTTCCCTTAAGTAAAATTACTATATGAGAGAAAAGTCAAACCAACTAGATACGATGAAACAAAACTCTTTTGTATAGAAAGAAATGATAATGGTTGGGAAGATACAAGTAGAGAAGAGTGGTTTACCCCAAGAGGGTTATTATTTTTTATTGAAAAACATTTTAAAGAATATAAATTTATGTAAAAAATTATTTGTAAATATTTATTTTTAATAATTTTAATAAAATTTAATACAAAAAATATGAAAATTATGTTTGAATTTGGTAAATTTCGATCCAATTAAGTGTATGTTGATCAATATCACTAAAAGACCTTTGTTTGATTGGATCTGGTTCATATGATGATAACTTAAGGAATTTCCAATTAAACCCGTTCATGCACAAATTGTTAATACCAAAATTGGGACTATCACCACACGCATTGACAAATAATTCGTCATTTTTTTGTTTTACGACCTTAAAATTATTATCTGAAAAAATAAAATATTCACATGAAAATATAAAGCTATCTAAAATTTTAGTTTTCACACCACATTTCCAATATCCTGCATTATAGCTACTATACAAACAATAATTATCTTCCCCAACAATCAGCAATGATTCCCTATTCTCAATCACATTGTAGAGATCTCGTCCATTCAAAGAATCTTGACCTCGCTTTGCAGAAAAAATCAATCTGTAACGAGCTAACAGATTGTTGAAGATTTTGTTTAAACTATCGATACAAGAACATGTAAGAAATAATAACACATTATCGATATTCGAATATCTAATCCATCCTAAATCGTATTGAGAAACGTAATCCAAATCCAATTTTTTACCAATTACATCCTTCAAAAAATGCTGATTATTAGAAAGATTATATTTGTTCCATAATATTTTCTCTTACTAGTTGGTGCAAACGAAGTTCTTCTAAATTAATATCATAATTATTCTTCTTAATTATCCAGAACAACTCTTTCTCTGTCACTCCCAAATCATCTCTTTTCAACAATAATTTAAATGTCTCATTGCTGAATTTTGCACCAGTATTAAATACAAGCTTTCCAATGTCTTGCATTATATAATTTAATGTTGATTCAAATATGTGATATAAAGACTCACATTTGAACAAAAGTTCAACCAACATGACAATTTCCTCACTTGAGAAAGTGATAACGGTAAGTTTCAAACGCTCATGTATTTTGCTTGACAAATCATTTAATAACAACTTATCACTTTCCTTCAACAATTCAATTGTCAATTTGACATTATCAAATTCGAGTAACATATCAAAATAAAGATAAGTTATAATAATATGCATCACAGCTTGTTTCTGATCAGATTGCCCAAGTCGATGATAATAAAGTACAAAAATATTCAGAACGAGCGCTTAAACTTTTAGAATGCGCGCGTATCTCTGGATCAGTTTTGATGATAACATCTGCATTTTCTTTCGAGAAACTTGACATTTTTAACAACTTATTTTTTTGTCAATATTTTATTTAAAATTCATGTTTAAATAACAAATGATGATTAAAATTGCTAAATGTGGACAATCTATATTTGGTAATTTAGTTAAATATATAACGCATATCTATACATTCATCAAAAATAAAAAATGAATGAAAAAAATTTACAAAAACTTAAAGATTTAACTAAAAAAATTTTAAACATTCAATGTTGTATCAAATACTTGATACGAAGTTGAAGAATCCTGATCTCTGTGATAAATTAACAGAAAAAAAATACTACTGATATCTGTTACAAGTAGAAAAATTATATGAAAGAAAAGATAGTGAAGAATGGACTGAAAAAGATATCGAAAAAGCTCGCAAGTTACTAAAAAAATACACAGAAAATAACAAAACAAGACACAGGAAAAAAGCTGATAACGAACTAAGAAGTATATATTTAAATTTACCAGATGAAATTAAAAAAGATCAAAAAGAAATTTTCGAGAATATAAATGAATAGTGGAATAGAAGTATCAATCAAGCCAAAGAATTTCAATTGGAAATTCCAGATTCAATAAAAAGTGATATACAATACAAATCACTTGACAGAGAAACTTTTTTAAAATTAGCAATTATTGATCATGTAATATCTAAAATTAATAAAATTTTGTTGTTTAAAATAGTAAATTGAAAATTAAAAATTACTAAATGTGGAATCTATATTTGGTAATTCAGTAAAATTATATAAATATGCTAAAATATAATACAGCAATAAACAACAGAAAAAATGAACCATGAAAAAGATAAAAAAATCCTGAAATCGCTGATTTACAGCAAACTTTATAAAAATTACTACTATCTTGTCTCGTATAATGAAACATCCAAGAAGGTGGTTATCAAAATCGGTAAAATCACAAACAAAGAAATCATCAATAACAAAGAAAAAACTCTGTTCAAACTCGTGTTAAACAATGCAATCGAAGAAGCCAAGAAAAGAATCTGTGAAAAAATCATCAAAAAACATCAAAATCTTTTTGATGAAATTAAGAGTAAAATCAATACCTGTTACAAAGAAGAATTCTTTGAATTTTTAGATAGTACTATTGAAGATTTTGTCACTAATGATATTGATAAATTCATATTCGCATCAATCTTTCGTACATTTACCAAATATTACTACTTTCATGTTCCTGTTAGTGAAGAACATAATATGCTTACAGAAGATGAAAAAATCTTTTTTAAGAATTTATTGACACAAGTAATTGAATATTATACACAAAAATTTGGTAAAACATCGTTGAAAATACTTACAATTAAAAATGAAATTGAAAAAAAAAATTGAAAAATTCTCTAAAAGAAAATTATTTAGATACTTAAATTTACTATTTTGTAATATTATTATTAACAAATAGAGAATAAAAATATTTTTGATATTTCATAAATTCTTGTTCAAGTTTTAACCTGTATTTAACAATCTCATCCATCTGCTCATATGTGTAATTAACAATAAATGGAGATGAAATATCGTTAAAAATCATGTACTTTTCTTGATACATCTCTGGAAATTTTTTGTGAAGTGTATACATAAGCTCTTTGAATTTTCCGTGTTGATGCTTCGTGAAAGTTAGATAAAGTGTTTCAGCTAACACATTCTTGTATTCATTGATATGAAAATCGCGCTTTCCAATATGACGATTAACAGAAAGATAATTGATATTCTCATCGATTGTTTGATAAAAAGTAATCGGTTGTTTATATTCCATTTTTAATACAAATAAAAATTACATAATTTATTTTCCTCCCGGTACCAAAATTTGATACTGAGAAGAAATTCACAAGTAGATAATAAAGTCATCAGTTAAAATTTTTGGTCTATTACCAACCAACCTAGTATAACAATTATCATATAATCTATAAGAATGATAAATAGAATTTCTAAATTTACATGCATAAATAAAACAATTACAGACAAATGTTTCAATTAAATACATAAACTTTAAACAAACATCACATATTTTTTTATTAGCATCTAATACAAAATCCTTCTTAAACAGGTGTAATCTGCATCTTGAACTAATTTTGGATTCATTTTTTCCCAATAAAGAGTATACAACACCATTTTCTTCATGATGGATTAAGCATCTTTTATTGTCCTTAAACCAGAACCACCGGCTATCCACTTTCTTAATATCCTTGTAAAAAACTAACTTCTGTTCATTGGAAATTGGATTAAAAGTGTTTATATATAAACAATATTGAGATGGATCCTGAATTATATCAGTTAATTTAATCTTTGGAAAAATAACTTCTTGAACACTTTTTGAATATATTAAATCGAACGTATTATTAAATTTTTTAGAAATCAAACGAAATTTATATTGATCTTTAAAAGGGAAAAATTTAAAAATAATAATCATCATCTCATAAGGAAGAAGTGAAAACATCTTTATTGAATAGAATAGAATAAAATACACATTTTTATAATAATTTTTTGTTAATTATTTCTATATAAAAATAAAAATATAAATAAATAAAATAAATTTAAATACAAAAATTTGTTAATTTTTCAAACATAAATCCTTTTAAAATCATTTAAAGATTTAATAAAACCCTCTAATGACTCTAAAAAATTAGAGGATTAAGAACAGATAGAGTACGCATCGCTCTGAAAATCTTCTGAATATTCATATCATCAACAAGAAATTTGTAAGGAAGACACCAGCTGAAAGCATGTAAAATATACTCTTCCTCAATATTTTCGAGAAAGAATACAATCAGAAAATTTTTTTTTCATTTCCCTGTATTGTTGTTGTTTTATGATTTTTCTTAATTTACAAATTTCAATGGTTAAAGACATTTTTTATTTTCTTAATCTGGAAACAATACAAATTTATAAAGATTTAAATACAAAACAAATTAATAAATGCAGATATCACATTTGTAAATTACCAAATGTAGAATCCACATTTGGTAATTTTGATCTTTTCTTTAAAAAATTTACTAATCAAAACATCATAAATATCTGTAGTAACGACCGAATTTTCAACATTTTTTCATTTCTGCGAATTGCTGGATTCTCTGTATTTTCTATTAAATTTTGTGAAATAATTTGTTGTGATTGTGATTCGCATTCCATATGATACTCGAAAAGCTCTCGACTTCTTGGATAATCCTGCAGATAACGACACTTGAACTCTGGAAACTTGCAACGCCAATATACCGTGTGTCCAACTATAACATGCTCTCCTTCGATACCCTTGTTAAGAATCTTGCTCTTCTCTATGACTTCTGCTGGAATATTGCAACCGTTTCTATACTTGATGTCCCAGTTCATGCTAAGAAATTGCTCTTCGGTACCCCAATTTATTCCTTCCAACTCACATTGATGATATGTGATTCTTGTAGTACACTTTTCAATATCGTCATCCCACACACCATCAAACTCGATCATGAAATCCAAACATCTACCGAACTGTCAAAAATCACGCTTGTTATCATTCTTATTTCCTCCGTGATTGTTGAAATTATATGCTTCAAGAGGATTCTTTGTAGTAGTCATAAATATGTATTTTGCAAGAAATGGAGCAAAGCCACCATGCTTAATCTCCACACTACAACTAGAATCGTTTAGCAAATTAACCATGTTATTCCACTCGATCTTGGTATAAAACTTGTCCAAGAACACAATTTCTTGACCATCATACTCATTCCACCAATTAGATTCTGACCTTTGCTTCATGTGTTTGTTATAGTATTTATCTTTAAAAAGCTCCTGCACCAATCCAGATTTACCATTTCCATCTGGTCCAAACAAATAAAAAACTACAGGTCACCAGAATCTTTGTAAATCTTTCTTTCGTTGCTTCTTCACATCAGTATGAATCACTTTTATACCAATGTAATTATTACTATATCTAACTTTATCTTTGTTTAATTTAAACACCTGTAATGGCAAATATCCTTCCAAAAGCTTGTTATTCTCTTCAATTATCGCTTCAAACTCTTGTATCTTCTTCTCTTCTAGCTTGTTAACAGTACTAGAAAATTCCTTGGAAGCAAAAAGATCTCAATAAACACCGAATACAAAAGGTCCAACCACACTTTCTGGTAATCGATTTCCATCTCTATTAACCCAACATGCCCATTTTCTTAAAGGTCTGCAATTCTTGTCACATGCATTACAAAATTCATCGAGATTCTTGTAACTACACTGACATTTCTTCTTATGAAGATCGCATCTTCTATATAGTTTTGTACTATAAGCAAGATTTTGCTTCAAATCACCATTGAGATATTTTGGAAAATTCATCGCTGTGTGACTGAATATTTTCATTGTAGATGGAACAGTTTGACGAACCTTGAACTGGAAATAAACTTGCTCATGGAATTGTCTGTTAGTTTTGTCCTGAGCAAAACATTACTCCTAATCTTTCCAACATATCAAAATCTTCTTGTGTTTTTGGTAAAACACGTCTGTATCGTATGTTCTTCTCTACACAATTTGAGCAAATAATATCATTACACTCTCGCAATTTACAACATTTATTACAACTATTATCCTTGCAACGCCAGTGATTTCGAAAATATAGATTACATTCTGGAACGATTCCAGTCTTCAAGTACTCTTCTTCTCGTGTTTGGTTTTCTTTTTCATTTGGATTTTTTTTACATTTATAAGATTCCAAACAAGGAATACAATAGAAAACAGTTGATATAGAATGTAAAAATCTAGTTGGTTTTACTGCAACCATTTTTATCAATAAAACTAAATTTTACAGTATGTAAATCACGTTATTTATATATTTTTAAAAAATAAAAATTACCAAATATAGACAATCTATATTTGGAATTAAAATGAATATAATTACAATAAGATCGTATTATAAAATTGACCTGAGTCAGGTCTATTGAAAAAAATTTTTTATACAAAATTTAAGAAATTGTCTATAATGTGCATTGAAGCATTTAGAGAATAAAAGAGTCAAACTTGGCCTTTGCTAAAACCAATAATTACTAGATCGAATTGTCCAAGATTTCGTACTAGACCCAAAATAACATTGCTTTCAAAAAAAAAGTGAAGTTACATGTAGAGATCATTATAGAAAAGCTTATTAAGAGAGCAACAATGAATCTTTTTCTGCAAGAATCTGAATCTGATTCACCTTCTTGCACTCAAACGTTCAACTATGACCAATCAGATCTCGTACCTGTGAGTCTTTTTCTGCAAGAATCTGAATCTGATTCACTTTCTTATACTCAAACGTTCAACTATGACCAATCAGATCTTGTATCTGTGAGTCTTTTTCTGCAAGAATCTGAATCTGATTCACTTTCTTACACTCAAACGTTCAACTCTGACCAATCAGGTTAGAATAAAAATTAGTATATAATATTTCTACAAAATTGGTTATTTAAAAATTTACAATAGGCTATATAAAGAAAGATTCTCCTGATTATATTTAAAAGATAAAAAATGAACTTATTCGAAAATTTATATTCTTTACAAAGGTATTTTTCAATATTAAAAATTATTTAAAAATAAAATAATATTAATGATAAATTCTTTAGCATGAAATTAAAATATAATATCAAAAGCAAGGTTTCAGATTTTTTATTAAAATAACAAGTAAATATACAAGAAGAGTCTATATTTTCCAAGATGGTATTATTAATGTAAAAGGATATCAATGTTTTTACCAAACTGAAAGTCAAGAAAATTTTAAAGAATCTAATTTAAACAGAGATAATGATGGA
>CAJVPY010001438.1:0-19450 GCA_910591965.1 Dentiscutata erythropus | reverse complement strand
GAATAAAAGGATTATGAAGTTTTAATATAGTTATAAAGGAGTAAATAAAAATGATTATGAGGTAGAATAATTTGAGTGTTGTTTTGGTGTTTTCGATATGTATAGTGTTAGTGATGAAAATTGTAGTATTTTGTTTTTCTCAAAAGTAAATTTGTTCAAAATAAACTAAAATTGAATAAAGTTGAAATGATTGTGAGAGACATATTTAATGAAAAGAAGATTCATTAAGAAATAATAAATCGTCAATTTGGTTAAGAACTTCGAAAGTTATATTATATTTTTCAGAGAGAATTCTTTCAGCTTCAGGATAGGCAATGCTTGTGTAATATTGTGTAAGATGACGAAAGAAGGATCCTTTTGTATGAGCTTGTTCAAAGTAGGTAATAATTCTTTCTAGGTAGTTAGTACTAACTATTTTAGCAGTAATTTTGTTGATAGTATCTATTTGGGTTAGGTGATGAATTTGTAAGTTTTTGGCAGCTTGTTTTTGGTATATTTGAAGGTATTGGTAGAAGAAACCATTTCGACGTTTAATAGAAAAGACAGTATGATTTTTGGTACAAAAATTTTGCTCTATTGAATCTGCCAGTTTATCAAGGAGTTTGGTTGGGATTGGATTGAGAGGTCAATTTCCAGGTTAGGTGTATCAATTTCTTTTGGATATTCTTCATAAGATTTGGTTAATAAATTCTTAAAAAGTTAAGAAGTATTATATTTATAGTTTTCCTGAATGAAATTGTAGTTTTTATATTTGCAAGTTAGAATGTGAAAGTTAAGGTGCTTAAAGCATTTATCACGGCGGTCCTCATAGCAAGTGGGTTTTTGGAAAGTGTCAAGTATAGAAGGGAGGTATTGTTTAAGTTGGAGAATATAGGCTCTTCGGATTTTGGATTTAAGTATGTTGCAAGTCTCTTCTTTGTTTAATGGATCTTTAAATTGACAATTATAGATAGAGAAGAATTCATCAAACCATTTGTTAAAATGGTCTAAAGAATTTTGAAGTAAAGGAATAGAAAAGTTTTTAAAAAAAAGAGTGACTGGTAAGTTGAGAAGTAGTGGGATATTGAATTTATTATCTGATTTAATGGTTAAATATTTTCTGTCTTTGTCAGTGCTGACAACTTGAGAGATAAGTTTGTATGTTTTGCGGCAGAGATTAAGTGTTTCTGCAAATTTATTGTAATCGATTGCTTAATATTTATCATGAAGGTAAAGATATAGATATGTCAGATTAAGGCAGAATTGTAGACAATTTTTAGGTTTGTATGGCGGGATAGTTACAGGTGATGCAAAAATTTCTAGATAGTTAAGTTGAGTAAAGAAAATGGAAGTGAATTTTGCAATGATTTTTTTAAGAGTGTCTTCTACTATACTAAATAGAATAGTTGCTTGTTTGCTTATATTAGAATTAATTTGGTAGATGTAGTTAATAAGAAAATCTGGTCTTTCTCCTGCTATACAACGAATAATATGGTAGAAGCTAGTGATTGGCGCCATAATCATGTGATGCTAATTGTCACATGATACAATATATAAAAATCAACAATTAGATCGTTGATTTTTATATATTTTACCATGTGACAATTAGCATCACATAATTACAGCGCCAATCACTAGTAGAAGCTAGCTTTAAGTTGTTGTTTGTCTTGTGTTGCTGCTTTGAGAATGATACCTGGATAGAAGTCATGAAGGTGTTTTTTAAGGAAGTCATAGAGTTGTTGAGAGAAAGAAGTTTGGAGTTTATTTTTAGGTTTCATTTCTGTAGTTATTAGAAAGTGAGCAAGCCAGTCAAAAGTTGGAATTGGTTTTGGTTGTTTGGTAGTGGATTTGTTAGTAGAAGAGGAGGTATTAGTGTTAATTTGGGTTTTATTTTGCTGTACAATAGTAGAATATGTTGTTTAAGTAGTAAGTTTATTGGGTTTAGCTTTTTGATTTTGAAGAAGAGGTTTGGTTGTTGAGGATATGTTCATTTGAATTGTTTGAGGAGAATTGTTATTGATTTCCATATCAGGTACAGTGGTTTTGGGGTTGGTAACAGAAGTAGTATTGTTGGGTTTGTTGGCCAAAGTAGTATTAGCTTTGTTGGTAGCAGAAATTTCATTATCGAGTTCCATAGGACGGATTACGGTTTGGATAGAGGAGGAGTGTGTGTTGTCAGTAGGAGTAAGTAGTTTTAAAGTAGAGAAAGAGGATTATGTGTTTGTTTCTTTTTGCTTAAAAGAGAAGATTCCAGAGATAAGGGTAGTATTGTTGAAGTAGTGTTAGAGATAGATAAACTAGAGGTTTTGTTAGAGGAAGTGCCTTGTAGACTTTTGAAAGTGGGAGTTAGGTCTTTTCTGGCAGATTCAAGTAAAGAGGTAGTGGTTAAGATTAAAGAAGTATCAAAAGAAGTGGATAGAGTAGTAATATAGTTGTTATAGTAGACCTCTTTGTCTACTAGAATATAGAGTTCACATGAGTGATATTTGTTGCTATAAAAACAGCAAACGATAACTTTAAAGTATTTAGGACAGGTATATTGGCAGGATTTATATGTAGGAAAGGGTGGAACTCTGTCTGGAGACTTTGTAAGTTGATCAATAAAATTTTCTGTCTTGGGATTGTTTCCTTTATATGAATTTTTTCTAGTAGGTACTTGAGAAAGATTAGTTGCAAGTTGGTAGACATTATTATTTTTAGAAATAAATTAGATATGGAAGCTGTAACAAAGACATTGAGTAATAGCTGTTGATTTGGAAGCACAGAAGAAGTGTATAGCAGAGTTGGGGGCACAATATGAGGGCTCTTGGGTTGGTGGAGTTGGTCTAATACTGTCTTCTTTTGGCGCATCTTCGTAGAACGTGATACCAAAGCTTGTAGGATAGTAGCTAAAAAAGTAGTTAAGATCTATAGTATCAAAGTCTTGTGTAATTGGGGTAGGCATTTTAGTAAATTTAATTAAATAGAAAAGGATAGAATTTCCTTAAGAATTTGTATTATAAATTTGATTTTTGAAGAAAATTTTCTAAGTTGAAAAGAGAGTACTAAATAAAGTAGGAGTTGTGTTAGAATTTGTTTTCCAGAAGTAGGATAGAAGGGAGGGTTATTTTTAGGTTACGCAAGATCACGTGATCTAAAAATAGAATTTTCCAATTTTATGTTATGCAAAAAGTCACGTGATGTCACATGTTGCACAAGTCAAAAAAGGAAATCTTATTATATGAATAAGAAGTACTAAAAAAAGCAAATATTAAAATTGTGTGATATTAGTTAGTAATTAAGTAATTTTAGTGTAATTTAATAAACACCAATAATTTTAGAAGTGTGTAGGGCGTGGGTAGCACGATTGGGAACAATGTGGGTTGTACAGAAAACGTCTCTATGTGTTTGGAAAAAAATTTCCTAAAGTAAAAGAGAAATAAGAAGAAGCAAATGGAATAGAAGTTGTTTTACTTGTAACTTAGTCAATATTGGAGTTATTGAGATCTATTATAGCTTGTTTTGAAGAAGCGAGCATGTAGAACAAACTTGTTCTAGGTTTGAATAGAGGTTAAGAAGCTAGTTTTAGTGTAAACGGCAAAGGAAGCCTATTTGGCCTAAAAGGCCGTTGCTTAATACGTTTTGGGCCAGTTAAGTTAAAACTTTAACACTATATGTAATTTTAAATAGAGAATAACTTTTATTTAAGACAAGAAGATAGGTTATCTTAATAAATTATTGTAAAAATAAATTCTTTAGTTATGCAGATTTAGATAAGTTTTTGTACAAGTGATGAACGAGAAAGAGTTTTTTTTTTTGTATTTTAAAAATTTTATATATGTTTGTAGTTAGTTTCTATATAGAAAAGTTACGATTTTAATTATTAAATCAACTTTTATGCAATAAGTAAAGTTGTTTGAAAAAATAAAATATACTTACTGTTAAATTTTTATGCAAATCGAATAATTTTTTATTAGTATTGTTACTCATTTTATGTATCTATAAATATAGCTAAAAATTTGTAATTTTTTATTTACTATATATTTGTAGGTACGCTAAATGAGAAACAATACTAATAAAAATTGTATGATTTGCATAAAAATTTAAAAGTAGGTGTATTTTATTCTTTCAAACATTTTTACTTATTGCATAGAAGTTGATTTAATTATTAAAATCGTAACTTTCTATATAGAAACTATCTACAATCATATATAAATGTAATTGTAAAGAAGTAATTTTATTATTAAAATCAGCTAACAAATTCTAAAAAAATGTGATAGTGATTATAATATAATTGTGACTTTATAGAGATGTTTTTAATATTAAAAAAATGGGATCATATTTTTGGTGTGATTATATAGAGTTTGTGACTATATGGAAGGTGATTATATGGGAGGATGACTGTAAATGAAAAAATAAAATAATTCGAAATAATGCGAAATACAACAATACAATTAATTTGATACAACTCTTTTCGATAATCACATGCACCAAATTTTTGAAGAAAATAAAACTACTTTTACGGCACAAAAGCATTAGGTAGTATAGCTTCAGGTCATATTAAAAAAGATAAAGCATAGAAAGATACACTAGTATACCAAGTTTGAAAGAAAACAAACAACAAGAAAGCACTTTAGCTTTAGGTTTCTGCATATAAGGTGGATAGTTTTTGAAAATTTAGAGAATTGCTCTAGACCCTGTAACATAGATCACTATATGTGACAGTAAACAAGTGACATGTAAACAAGTAAATGAATAAACAAACAAGTATATTACTATTTGTAGATAGATGTAGGGGGTACAAGATAGCATAAGAAAACAACTTAGTCATATAAACTATGTTAGCACGCACATGACAAACAAATATCAATCACTATCCTCTAAAGTAGAATAAGAACAAAAAATAGAAATATACAAAAACCTTTTTGGAAAATCTCCAGAGGAATTTAATGCAGTTAAGAATAAATATAAGAACAAAGTTCTAAGAAAAGACAGAGAGATAGCTAAAATAGCAGGAACAGAACCACAGCTAATATGCCTTTTTAGAAATATGATTGAGTTATATGACTAGTTAGAGTTTCTTAGAGTTAGAAATGCTGACAAAAACCAAACAGTAAAGCCTGAAGAGGTACTTAGAATAAAGGAAGTTCTAATCGATCAAGAATATGGCTGTGTAGACTATAGAGTCTTAAAGAATTTAAACATAAATAAATACAAGCCGGTGCATGAACAAATATAGACAAGTTTAATTTTCCAAGAAGTATTAGCAAAAGAAAAGTTAGCAGTAAATAAAGAGCCTCTAAATGAAATTAAAGAACCTCCCATGCCTAGGATCAAAGGAACAAATCTTAGTCAAGAGAATAGGCAATCACTAGTGGAAGGGAAAAAAGAAGAAGAGGCAAGATGTATATAGAAAACTACAATAGTATGAAAAAAGGTGTTTATACAAGAATGTTTTACATTATGACCACTTGATATAAAAGTGATAAGAATACAAAGGTGTCTACAATTTTATGGCTGGGTACAATTTAAACAGTGGGAACTCCTCAAAAAAAGAAAGCAGTATCCTTCATGATAACATTCCGAAATGAAAAAAGAAAAGCACTATTAAAAAAAGCTTAGGCGTTATACTTTGAAAAAGAAAAATATTAAGAATATTGAAAAGCAATTTCGCAAGAGATATTATCAAAGATAGAGCAGTGTATAAAGCTATAGTCAAGAATATCCCAAAGACACTGCTAGAAACAATGCTACTAAAGCAACTGAAAGTAGTTAAAGCACAGGCAGTATATATATTCCACAATAGCAACAAAAATCAAAGAAGTATAGCATCAGTTTTCTTTGAATCAGAAGAGGATTTGTGTATAGCCCTAAATAAAAGAGTGTACTACTACAATTCAAAATTAGAATGTGTAAAGAGTAAAGAATCTGAAAAGAAAGATAGTAGTACACATAGAAACGACCCAATATATATAGAAGAAAAACTATTACGAATAGATAGTAGAGTAGAAGAACCCTTAGACACTATGGGAAAAAGAAAGTAGACAACTTTGATAAAAATAAAGAGAATAAAGATCCAATTAAGCAGCAGTTTAAACAAAAAAACAATCTCAAGGGTAAACAACCAGAGATGATTGTACAGGTTGATGAAGAAAAGCCTATAGAAATTAAAGACATGCTGACAAAAATACTCTAAAAAAAATCGAAGTTCAGCAAGAAATGAAAAACAGATTTAGAAGAAGAAGCCTGTTTCCCAGATGCTCCTAAAAGATGCCACAGGCGTAACAAGAGAAAAAGGTGGCGAGGCTACTGAGTTCAAAAAAGAAGATGATAAAGAGAGTAGCAGGGTGATAACTTTAGGGGTACATAATATAAATGGTGTTAAAATGAACAAATGCAAGATAGATAGCTTAGTAGATTTTGCAATAGAGAAAAACATAGATATTTTGGGCTTATATGAGACAAATATACAAGATAGAGAGGGTATTTAACAGATTAACAAGAATGACAAGTATTTTAGCTTCTGGGCATCAGCAGCAGAAGAAAAGAAAAAGAGTTTAGGGGTGGCACTTCTAGTACACAAAGGTATTAAAAAATATTTAGCTAGAGTTTTGAGATAGTCATCATATTTATTAAAAGCAACATTTATCTTTAAAGAAAAAGTGTAGGTGTTGTTAGTGATTTACATACCACTAAATGATAGTGAAGTTGAAGAAGAAATTTGCTGAAAGGTGATAAAACGAGCAGAATAAAAATACAAGAATAAGGAGGCAAAATGTATAGTAATGAGAGACTTAAATATAGAGTTAGGAAAAATAATTATAACATAAGGAGAAGAGCTACGACTTTAAATAAAAAAACTCTTATCTGGGAATTTATAGATAGAGATTTCAAAAGCATCTTCAAGAAAGTGAAAGATGAAGAAAAATAGCTACAAGAAGAGGTGCAGAAAAAGACACAACAATTGATTATATGTAGGTTTCCGATAATTGGTTTGAAGACTTAAGAAAGTGCAAAGTACAAGAGATGGACCTGGTAACAGAAAGTGATTATCACATAATCATAATATGGTTAGAACGAGAGGATCATAGATATATACAAAAGAAAGCTCAAAGAAAAAGAGCCAAAACCAAAAAGATATGTATAGATCTCAAAAGAATCAAACCAGATGATTGAAAAGACTTTGCACAAAAAACAGATGTTTTGGTAATGAGCCAAAAATTAAAATAGGTAAAAAGTTTAGAAAAGATAGTTGGCATCTTAAAAGGAGAAAAAGTCAAGAGGCTTTAGATAAAGAGTAGGCTATTATCAAAACTGCGATAAGAAGAGGAGCCAATAAGACTCTTCCAAAAGCAAGACCCATGGCAGAGAAAAATTCTAAAGTAAATAAGAGCCCCTCCCACAAGCTCAGAGAAATCGCTAACAAAGTGAATAAGCTTTGCAAAAAAGCTAAAAAGAAAATGAGGCAGGTAATAACAGATGAGTTAGTCAAAGCTCTAGAAAATGTAAACATTGTGATTGAAACAGAGTTAGAGGAAGCTCCAGTCATATGGAGTCATACATAGTTATATGATATATACAAACAACTAGAGCATATTGCAAAGACCGCAAAAAAGATGTGGAGCAAAATGAAACTAGCAGAAGAAAAACATAGTATTAAAAAGAAAATAGAAGAAAGATGTGAGAATATCTCTTAAAACCAAAAAAGTATGTTAAATAGCATATTAGAAAAACTATACTGAAGAATCAAGTTAGATAGGGTATTTAAAAAAACAGAAAATAATATCTCCTTGGTCAATAGTGAAGTAGAAGTTATAGGAAAGGTGAAATCTTTCTTTGAGAAGCAATTTAGAAAGAGAAACATAGATATAGAGTTATTAAGTACATCCTGAGCAGAGCAATATAGATCTAAAGAGAATATAGATGAGGAATGGTACAAAAAGGTATCAAATAAAATAACAGCAAAAGATTGGAATGAAGCTCTGCAGAAAATACAAAATAACTCCGCTCCAGGACTCTCAGACATCACGTTCCTAGTGCTTAAAAACATCAGTGCAAAAATGAAAAAAGCTTGTACAAGGCTTCTGTCAAAGTGTATAAAGACTGAGAATATTCTGCTAAAATAGAAAATTGAAGTTTTATATCTGATTCCAAAAAAAGAAGATTGGAACTATAATTTGAACAATATATGTCTCATTGTTCTTCTAGAGAATGTCTGGAAAGTTCTAATTAGGGTGATAATGAAAAGGCTAGGACAGGTTTTAAGAAGCACAGCATACTCAAAGGTTCAAACTATGTGGGTCTTACAGATGAAAGCACAAAAGACCTCATACATATCCTGAGCTGTATTGTAAAAGAAGTACAGGAAAAAAAACAAGAGCTGTAGATTTTACTACAAGATATGCAAAAGGCATTTGACTCTGTAAGCATGATATTGCTGGAGTTAGCCCTCAAATGAATTAAGATACCAACAAACATACAGAAGTATATTATTAGCCTATATAAATATAGGGAATTAGAAATGATACTGGCGTATGGAAGCACTAGAGTAATTAAGGCAAAAGATAGGATAAACCAGGGGAGGTGCTGTTCCCCCTAATATGGTGTATTTTTTATGACCTGCTTTTGTGTGAAGTGCAAAGAATTAAAGACTGGGGTTATGAGGTAGCGGTGCCATGGCCTACAAACTTAAAAAAAGGGGAGATCACTTAGATAGAACAAAGACAAGCTATTGTGGCATATACTAATTACATGACTTGAATTGCAAAATCCAAAACAGAGTTATTAGAAATCCTAAACAAGGCTAATGAATTTTATAAACTAAATGACATTAAGATAAACGAGAAGAAATCAGAACTTATTGTAATTAATGGGGCCATAAGTCAAGAAGATAAAGAATTCAGTATTATTAGTGAATTTGGAGTGAAAATAAAAGTGAAAAGAAATAATAAAGCAGCTAGATTCTTAGGGGTGTGGATCTTAGAGAGAAATAAGAGAAATTGTGGTACAGGCCTAGTAGAAAGAGAGGTTGCTGGGTTAGTAAGAATCTTGAGAAAAAAGAAAATGTTGTTGGGGTACCTGCAATACATAAACAATAAAGTATTATTACCAAGATTAGAATATCGATAAAATGCCAAGTGATAAGCAAGCAAGCCTGTGACAGAATCCATAGACCCTTCCTCAACTTACTCAAATGAAAAGCAGGTTTAGCAAGTACTACAGCTAATAGCATCATTATGCACCCAAATTTGGTAGGGTGAAAGGCTTGTGGCAAGCAAAGGTTGCACAACAAGTTTCTAGTTTAGTTAAAAGACTAAATAGTATAGAGTTGGTAGAGAATATAACCTGGATTAGACTAAGACAAGCACAGATTAATAACAGAAGCAGCAGATGCATAATTGAGTGGTCCACTCAACGGCTAAATGAAGCAGAAATAAAGCATAATTTTATTGCAAATATAGTTAGAAAAGCTACAAAATTAGGTATAGAACTGGAATGCACTTAGATAGGACCCTGAAGAACTCTGATACAACTTAGATCTAAGTTTGTATAAAGTTTGTATAAATTTGGCCAAGTAGTTGTATAAAATAGAGCAAAATTTAAAAATTTACTATATAAAAAAGCAATGTTTAATGATTTTCTATGCAAAATTTTCTTTTTTAGTAGCATATGAGTTGCATTAGAGTTCTTCGGGGTTCTACTTAGGTGAAAGAACAGAAATCTGGTCTGTGTTAAGCAAGATTAAAAGAAAACAGTATATAAAAAGCAAGTTGAACAATATTATATTCATAGAACAATTGCTCGAAGAAGAGGGATCAATACTTTTAACCTGGCGCTAAGTAAAATTTCTAAGAGGAAATAAGAGCAAAGGAAAAAAGCCCTCATAGTTTATTAGCATCGAGAGTGTAGTGATTAATAACCAGATAACAAGAGAGATACATACAAGATACAAATATGGAAAAGAAAATTAAGTAGCTTTATTGACCTTATTTCAGCATATATCTGAAAATAAAAGAAAAGCAGAATAAGTTGTATTATTAAATGAAAAGGGCACAACAGAATTGGGCCATGTGGTTAAAAAAAGTAGAGATAAATGAAAAATAGAAGTAACACATTGGAAAAGAGAGAAAGAAAATAAAGATATTTATAGCAAATGCCAAGGTTGTAGTTTATTTAACACGCAGAAGCCCAATGAATGCAAGTTAAATTTGAATCTAAAGAATAAACAAAGAGCATTAAAGAAAAACTATATTAAAAAGCAAGGAGAAAATAAAATCCTATGTGAGGTGCCATTAGCAAATTTAGCAAAAGAGCCAATATACAAACAAATATATCCATCTCACTATCAAGCCCTACAGTAATGATCAAGAATCTAGAAGAAGATTTAATTAACAGATATATAGTGGAACAGGAATATAGGGAGAAAACCCAAAAGTCACTGCAGAAACTAGCCAGTTTTGCAGAATTAGACATCTTTACAGATGGCTCTCTAAATGAAGATAGTGGAAACAGAGAGCCAAAGAAAATAGGTATAGGTTGGGTCGTAGCCAAAAAGAGCACAAAAGCAGTACTAGAGCAGTTTGCAGGTGCGATAAAAGATTGGTCTTCTTTAATGAGAGCAGAAATAGGTGCTATAGGGCTTGCATTATTAGCAGTACTAAACAAATGCAAGATACAGATTTTCACAGATAGTGCAAATACAATTAGTATTATTGAAAAGGTTAGAGCTAGCCCAAATGAAACAAAAACCACTAAGCTCAAAAATGGGAGCATTGTCACAATGGTGATAAATTTGGCTGAGATTAAAGGTATTGATATTAGCTTCATAAAGGTGAAAGGTCATAGTGAAGTTAGTTAAATGAGGCAGCTAATAGGCTAGCAAAGGATGGTAACAGTTCTAAAGAGTGTTGTAGTTTTAGGGTAGAATGGTCCAAGTTAATAAAGGTGATACTGAGGTGGGATGGTCATATTGTTGATATACCTATTAGAGAAATAATAAACAACATAACAAAAATGTATTATAGCATAGATTAGATAAATAGCAAATGTATAGATAGTTTAATTAGAAGTAGTACAGAAGAGAAATAGTTAGACTAAAGGGAAATATGGTGAATGCAAAGAAAAGAGGCAGGATATAGATGTAGAAGCTTAAAGGATAGTTACAGTTGGATTTTTAAGATAAAGTGTATAAATGGATTGCTGCCAACGATGAAGGTGCTTCACAAAAGAAATCCAAACCTCTACTTGTTTAATTTTTGCATCATATACTTCCGGAAAAAGAAAGATCTAGATTACTTAGCCACATGGAAAATTTTGGAACAGAATAGAGAGTGAAGTATTCGAGGATGCTATAAAGAAAAAGTTAAAGAATAAACAGAAAGAAAGCAAAAGAAAGATACATAGCATTACAAAAGAAGAAATAATTGAAGATTCTCAAGAGGCTATATACAAAAACAGAGTTAACTATATTAGAGGAATCTTCTGGAAGCTTAGAAACAAGAACAGACTACTAAGAGAGCTCTGAAGAATTTACAGCTACAAGCTACGAAAACGCTTTCAAGAGGTGATCTTGCAACTAAGATGTGAAGCTATAAATAAATTTGAGCAGGGCAAAGAGATTACAAACTCACAAAAAAGAAAGCAAGACAAGAGAAGTGATCCAATATACAAGAAATCCAAGAAGAGAAAAACCCAAGAGGCAAGATCAGAAAGAATTTCAGTAGAAGAAGCAGATCGAAAATTATGGGAGAAGACAAAGAAAGAAGTTAGGAAGGTAATTTCAACTAATGTCAAACTAAAGTGGTTAGGGCTATATAGACCACACTGTTACAAAACTTAAATGCAGTCCTGACAAGGCTAGCAACTACCGTCCAAGGATCTAATAAATAATTTTTCAGCAAGTTGAAAGCCAGAAGGAAGAAAAAGAGTTGTGCGGCAGATCGCATCTGAGCACCGTTGAGTAGCCAGGTGGGCTTTTATTGAAGAGAAGAAAGAGTTTTTGGCTTTAGCGAGAAACTTAAGTATTTAAATTATGCATTCCTTATACAATAAAGGCAGGATTGCCAAAAAAAAAAAAAAAAAAGAAATAATACGAAATAAATGAAAATATAAGAATAATGTAAAAATAGTAATGAAAGTAATGAAATTAAAGATGAGCGAAAAGAGTAAACGTAATAGAGTTTAAGCGAAAGGATTTGAATTATTCAGGCAATAAGATTGATTAGAAAAACTACAAGTAGGATGAGAGCGAAAGTGGGTTGATTTATATATTTTTGAAATGATTCTAATGTACTCAAATTAATTTGATTTATTTTGAAATTTATTAACGATAATAGTTTATAACATTTGCATTATCTAAAGTAATTAATTTTTTATATATTACATTTGCAATTTAATTCTACTCTATTTAATTTATTGTAATAAATTTGCTATATTTTAATCTTTATTTAATTATATTAAATTTAATATATTAAATACAAATAAATAAAATCAACTCTCCCTGACGATCACTCGTACTAAAATTTCAACTAATAAACAACAAAACTTTTGTTAGAAAGACTTGGCTCTATGGTGCGGTTTGTCTAGAGGTTAACCTTTTGCTTTGAGAGACTCCTCTAAAAGGACATTCGGCATGCAAGCTAGAAGCATTATTATACAAGATAACTGGCAGAGAGTTGCTACCCGAGTGCCCTTGTATGAAAAATTTTGGTGAAGAGAGTAAGTTACATAGTAGGCTGCTACTTTATTGATGAAGCCCTAGACCGTTACTTTGAAGAAGAACACAGGGGAAACAACAAATGTTTTGGATTTTAATACTTTCTTTAGAAGTTTTGAAAGTACCTGCAACCGAAGACCTTTTAACATATTTTTGCTATTTTGGAATTTTTTTTGAAATTTTGGCCAAAAAGTGTTAAAACTGGCATACCCCCTCCAAAAGATCGGCAGTGTTTACTCCTTCCAAATTAGGATGCATCTACTGAAATAGAACCTCCCACAAGCTTATTTGGATTATGCTTTGCCAAATAAACAATGCTGGTAGTACTGTTTACAGTATAGGGAATCAGAGGGATCACATGTAAAAATTTTTTAATGTTAGACATTTTCTTTTATTTTCTTTTTTACTTCTAATATTACATATAGTGTTAGGTTAGATTTTATTCTATACAACATTATATAATTTGTGTAGCTTCACAAAAGCAAAAATAGTGCCATTATGGCCATTCTTTTTTCCAGCTTTTTTCTCCTTTTCTCTTTTTTTTTCTTTTGTTTGTTTTTTTGTTTTCATTTAGTTTAGTTATTCCCTTTTTTTTTATTTCTTTTATTTCATAAATTTTCTGTTGTTCTTTGGTAGAATTCTTCTATCTAGGAGGCTAGGAGAAGAAGGTTGGAAAAGAAGACGGTCATGATGGGCTAATGAACTAGGTCGGTGAACCGGGGCGGGTTGGCTTGATATAGGTTGAACCAAATTGGGAAAATTAAAATCATCTTTGGCAGGTCACACACAGATGCATAAATATTTAGATATTCTATATACTGTAAGTAACCAGATGAGTTACATACCTGTATCTTTAGATGTATTCTTTTTTTTTCGGATTAAATTTATAATCAATAAAGTATGGGCATGTAGCATGATCGTTAAAAAAAAATATATATATATATATATTAAAAACATTTGACATATATCGCTTTATTAAATTTTATATACTGATATATTTGATTAAAAAATTATAACTCCCAATATGCATCTAATCAATTTAGTATTAGTTAGAACAATCTGATTACTTTTAATATATTAGCCCCTAACTATTACCCTTTTAAACTTTTATTACTATATTTAGAAATACGAACTAATTCTATTTGAATTAATCCACATTAAATCAAATGAATTCTATTTATAGTAAATTTCTCAAACATGCATATTTCGCATTATTGATTGTTATGTAAAATCATAATAGACTTTATTTAAACTAATTCATTCGTTCTAAGGTAATTTAATATTATTTAGAACAATGTACAATAATTTAATTACCTTAAAAATATTAGCCCCTATTAAACTATTACTCTTTTAAACTTACATTACTATATTTAGAAATGCGAACAACTTTTATTTGAATTAATTCACATTAAAACAAACTACATACATTTAAAATAAATTTTATGAATATGCTTATTTTGCATTATTCGATTGTTATGTAGAATTATAATAAACTTATATTTAATAAGTTTTCAAATTTATTTATACTAAGATAATTAATATGTAAGGAGTTTATAAACTACAATAAAGTAAAATTTTTACCTTTTATAGAGATAATTGTTGACTTAATACAATAAGATTTAAATAATTCGCATAAATATGCATTAATTTAACTAAACTAGCAATCAAAACAAACAGACAATAGTAGAAAATAATCTTTATATAATGCGTCTTTTTACTTATTCAATTGAGTCACTAATTTCAATATATTAGTAATAATTGAAATAAATAAAAATAAATCTATAAATTAATTTGAATAGTTTAAAGATAATTCGAATTAATTTGAATTAATTCAAAATATATTAAATTTAAAATAATAACTATAGAATATTTTAAATTATCGCTAATTTTATAAACCAACTAAAATTAATATCAATATGAATCATTAAATTATTGTTAATTTTATAAAATAAATTTACTTTAACTAATTTTATAATAATAAATAATATTGAATAGATTTGAAATGACTAAAACTAAATAAGCAAAAGTCTTACTATTAATATTCTAAATTGATTGTGCAACAATGTAAAATTTTAATGCAGATTCTATTTTGATTTATTAAAACTTGTTTAATTGAAATTAATGTCGACTAATTAAGATTTTTAAAAATTTAATTGAATTTATTTATATAAATTATTTTTTTTTACTAAATGTAGCAATATAATTTTATGTGAAATAAACTTACACAAAATAAATTAAAAAATTAGGACTATTGTGAATTGATTTGATTATATTAATATTTCTGTAAAAAATAGCATTATAATTTTTAATAAATATCAAAATAATCAAATTTTTACAAGTTAATATAATATTTTTATTTATTAGAATCATGGGAATTATTTTGATTTTTTAAATAATCCTATTCACTTATCCATTTCACAAATAGATTTTGTTTTATTAATTTAAATACCACTTTACAGAATTATTTTGAATTATTTTGATATAGATTATCTATTTTAAATCAAATTGTATATTTTATTTATAAATAAAATTCAGTGATAGTCTAATTTAATTCTTGAATATTGACGTTTAAAAATATTAGCTCTTTAATTTCAAATATTTTTGATTTTTTTAAAAATTTTTAATATAATTCGAATTATTTCGAATTATTTAGCACTTATAGTTCATAGTAATTTATCTAAATCTGTTTTGTTCTTGAATATTGTCATTTAAAAATTTTAGCTCTTTTTTTTTTTTTTTCTTTTTTATTTCTTAGCAAGTCTAGTCATGACTTGGTCCAACTATATTATAGTTGACTCTACGCTACTAGTGTCACAGGACCTCCATAATCCCATATGGGTATCATATATATCCACCTGGTATCCATTGTCCGACATTTCCCCAGTTTCCTTATTGGGGCCTAGGTTCAACTGCCTGCACGACACTCTGGAGAGGCCGAAACACCTTATCCTTGGACTGCTATTTCACGAGCCAATCGGGTAGCACCACGAGTTCATGTAGCACCCTCTCAGACTTTTTTAGACCTCACATTACATCTCATGACTTCGGTTATTCCAAATCTGGGTTCTAGCACATCTTTTCTTCACAGCCACAGCTTCTCAGAATAAATATTCCACGAATACATCTATCCATAGATATCCTGGGTTCCCTGTACCCCATGGTGTTTCACTTCCATATTTGGTTTTTTATTATTTTGCCATTAGGAGGAATTGAACCAGCAACCTTATGATTTGTAACCTGGGAGCATAACCGCTATACTATTAACCCACAGGTCTTAAAAAAATTTTAGCTCTTTAATTTTAATTATTTTTAATTTTTTCAAACATTTTTAATATAATTCGAATTATTTCAAATTATTTTGCTCTTATAGTTCATAGTAATTTATCTAAATTTGTTTCATTCTTGAATATTGTCATTTAAAAAATTTTAGCTCTTTAATTTCAATTATTTTTAATTATTTCAAATATTTTTAATATAATTTGAATTATTTCAAAATATTTTGCTCTTATAGTTCATGGTAATTTATCTAAATCTGTTTCATTCTTGAATATTGTCATTTAAAAAATTTTAGCCCTTTAATTTCAATTATTTTTAATTATTTCAAATATTTTTAATATAATTCAAATTATTTTGAATTATTTTGCACTTATAGTTCACATTAATTTATTTTAATCAGTTTCGAATTATTTCGAATTATTTTGCGTAAAATTGCATTATTTCTTGCATAATATTGCGTAATTATTTTATGTAATATTTTGTAATTATATATTTACAATATTGTGAAAGTTATTATGTAATATTACAGTTTTCTTATGCTTTGTAAATTATTGCACAATATTACGCTCTATTAAATTTGCTGATGCACTTTGATAGGTATATTTTATATTGTATAGGTCTCAAACTGTGCAAGATTCACATAATGTTCTGCTAACTGACTATTTGTTGCTTTATCAATTTTCTTACTCACTTTGGTTCAACTAGTACTTCTTCTATATGTGTCAGCTCTACCACTATTGCATCCTGGCATTTGTTAACTTGTATCTCACCATCTTTAATACTTGCTTCTCTAACTATACTTGCTTGTCAACTAATATTTCTTCATGCTTTTTTAAAGTTTTTGCTAATCTATTGTAGTTTAATTTGGCTCTTTTTCTACTAAGATCTTTGTCTTGTCACTTACTCTTCTTTGGTATTACTACAACTGCTTCTTCAAGCCTATTTATTTGCTTACTATCTTCTTTTGCTATGCACACAAACTTCTTGTCAGACTGGATCTCTTTAATACCATAATCAACACATCCAACCTCATGGTCTATCAAACTTTTAATGTTCTATACTTTCATCCTGAATGACTAGTTTACTATTTTTTACCTGCAGATACTTACAATAATTGTAAAGCTCAATTATATTTTAGAACACACTATTTCTAGTTTCATACCAATAAGTGTTGCAATTTCTTTATCTTTATACAAAATGTCTGATCTATAACTTTCTACTATCAAATTCTGTTCATTTACTGATCTTTTGAATATATCTTGATATTCTTCAAGCTTTGCATAACTATTTGTTATTTTTGACATACCTAGGCCATTTTGTGTTACCAGTTCTTGCATAACAATCTAGACTTCTATTCTTGATTTGTTTGTTTATATGTCTGCTTCTTTGTTTATTTGTTTACGTTAGATATCCTAATTCGTATACTTGTTATATTGTTTGTTTACATGTCATGAGTAGAGATCTGCATTTGAGGTTTAGCCAATTTTTTTGTTTTTCTAAAAATTTTTTTACTAAAAAACTTTTACTCAAAGTAACTAGTCTATTTACTTTCTATTGAGGTCTAGTGTTCTAAGAAGATAAATTCTTTTTATATCAACTAATATTCTTTTTTAATCACTCACTGCAAATTTATCTAATACTGTAATGACTTTTGCTATGTTTTGGTTCTGCTCTGATTTTAGTTATAGTGATTGTTGGGAAAAGTTGTGTATTAAATTTAATTTAGTTTTAAAACAATAGTATAATTTATTATTTTTTTAATTTCTGTTTAACTATATTTTTTTATTTTTAAATTTAACTTAATTTTATTTATTTTTTTTAAAACTATTTTTAATTTAATTTAATTGGGAGTTCACGAGTAAGCCAGAGAGTGATAAAACTCAGATTATTATATAAATTTACTATAGTGCGAATGTTACTTGTGCGAATTTAAAACTTTTTTTATACTAAGTTAATCACTCTTCTAACTTATGAGACTTTTGTAAAGCCTGTCAAAACGCATTTAATGGTAGTTAAAATGTCAAAATCAGCCTGGTGGGTGCTGAGATATTTTTAAAAAACCTTTCTTTTACTATGTAAATTTCTTTGCAAATAATAGTATTTTTGCAAAGAAATTTACATAGTAAAAAAAGGTTTTTTAAAGATATCTTAGCATCCACCAGACCGATTTTGATGTTCTAATTACCATTAAATGTGTTTTGACAAGCTTTACAAAAGTTTCTTGTATTAAAAGGGCGATTAACTTAGTATAAAAAAAGTTTTAGATTCACACAGGCCACATTTGCACTATAGTAAATTTATATAGTAATCTGAGTTACATTTTACTATAATACTCTCTGGCTTACTCATAAACTCCCAATTAATTTAATTTATTATTTTTTGTTTTTTTTTAAATCTTGTTCAATTTATTTTACTTTATTTTTAAATTTATTTTAATTTATTTTAAAAATTATATTTAATTTAATTTGATTTAATTTATTTTAATTTAATTCATTATTTTTAAGAAATATATAATTTAGCGCACCTGCATTATAATACACCTATCTGATTAACCAATTAGATTATAAGATTAGGTGTAATGTAAAATCGAAAAAACTAGTGATGTTTCTAAAAAATCACTTGTAACTCAAAATTTTGCTTATAAAACTAGCTTTTATATTTTAGCAAAAAAAATTCTTTGCAAATTTTTGGGTTAGAACCTTTTGCTAAGAACTTTACCCTAACTTTACACTAACCCTAACCTAACCCTCATCCTAACTCTAAACTAATAAATTAATTTTATTGTTTTGATTTCACATTACACCAGATCTTATAGGGTGTATCACAGCGCACATGCGCCAAAATATAAAATTCTATTTTTAATTATATTTAATTTATTTTACTTTGTTTTAATTTTAGTTTATTTTTTTCAATCATTATAAAATGCACCTGTGGTGTTTTAGCACCTATGTATAATTTCTTTTAATAAAATTTAGGATTAGAGTTAGGAAATTAAGAATTATATAATATATTATAGAGCTAATATAAGGGCCTGATAGGGCCCGATCTTAGTTTTTATAAGGTTTTTGAGGGTTCTGAACATTTTTACTTAGAGAACCCGATCCTATTTACTTAGTATGTTTTTGAGAAATAGGACCTATGGTGTAAAAACACTATAGGTGCATTTTAGTAAAAGTGATTTTTTTAATAGTATTTAATTTAATTTAATCTAATTTAATTTATTATTTTTTTAATTTATATCATGATACTTTATTTTTAAATTTAATTTAATTTTATTTGTTTTTTTTAAAACTATATTTAATTTATTTTAATAAAATTTAATTTAATTTAATTTATTTTAATAAAATTTAATTTAATTTAATTTAATTTAATTTAATTTGTTTTTTTTAAAACTGTATTTAATTTTTTTTTTCTTGGTATTAAAGTGAGGCCTTGCTCATATCTTTATTGATTAATTTATATAAGTAATTACATATCAACTATATAAGAACTTAATTTGTA